>PVLA01004669.1:125151-169276 GCA_004027455.1 Hydrochoerus hydrochaeris | reverse complement strand
TTCCTGCTTGGGGTTGAGGTTAAAACCTATTGTTTAGGATTATCCCTGCCTGGCCCTAAGCCTGGGGCATTTCCTGCTTGGGGCTGGGGGTGGCTGCCAAAGGTTAGCAAATATATATTCCAGCTTCTAAAAAATAAAGCGGATTCAGATTCACTCACAGACTGGTGTGCAGTGTTTTCTGTCTCTCAATCGCCGACTCCCTGACCACCTTTGGGAAACCCTAGCCCTGCCGCAGCTGGACTCCGGCATAGAGGGAGAGAAAGGCTAAGTTCCTCTCCAAGCTCTGCTTTAAAAGTAAGGACAGATAAACAAATTGCACCGGGGTATTATTCTGCCTAAAAGGGAAGCTGGGAGCTGCCATGCCACTGCCTCATGGGGAAACCCTAAGGACCATGTGCCAGCCTACCGGTCCCCTTCAGAGCGCCTGGAGCAGTGGCGATCACAGGCACGGCCTAAAGTTGGTTGCCGGGGACTGGAGGAAGAGGGAGTGGGAAGGAGTGGGCAGCCACTGTCTCGGGGCCCTGAGTTCCAGGGGAGGAGAGCTCTGGAGACCAGTGCTAGTGAGGCTGCAGTCACTGTGGGCGGAGTTAATGCTGCTGAACTGTACACGCGAAAATACCATGGTCAACTTCACGTTCACGTAGTTATTTAGATGTTTACTTATTTATGGACAGAGTTTCACCACATACATAGTCCTCACTGGCCTCCCACTCACAGTTCTCTTGGCTCGGGTTCAGGTTACTACAATTTTTTTAAAGTTGGTAACTCTTGAATTAACGAGACTACTCGATTACACGAGTCCATTCTGGCAAAGTGGTCACACCTTAGTCCATTTCCTGTTGCTACAGAAACAGACCAACCTGACACTGGGTAACTTACAGGACATATCAGTGTGTTTCTTAGGGTTCTGGAGGCCGCAAAGTCTGAGCCTGAGGAGCCCCCAGCAAGGCCGCCTTGCTGTGTCCTGACAGCAGCAGGTAGCAGGGACCTGGAGATGCAGATCTGTTCTCTTCACCTCAGCCCACAGATCCCATCGTGGGGACTCTACCCTCCGGGTCTTCTCTAACCATAATTTCCTCCCAAGTGTCACCTCCAAATGTCATCAACATATTAATTTGAGAACTAATTTCTAACACATGAATTTGAGGGACCCATTCAAATTTGAACAGAAGTATCAGTAATCACTGTGAGACTCTCCCAAGCTCACCTGCATGGCAGAGTTCCCACCGGCTTCTCTGCACGTCAGGGCAGCTATGGGGAGCGCGGCCACCTTTTAGCTACCTAACTGCTTCGGCTTCTTCCAGCACTCTGCCCACAGCTGGAGCACATGACTGGGCAGAAATGTGTCACAGCTCCATGACTTAGTCCTCACTCACCTGTGACCCGTGCAGGAAGACAGTCCCTGCCTCTCAGCACCATACAGTTGTTTATGCGACCCAAGTGTCACAATGGACAGTTGCTTGTGCACCAACAGTAAGCACTGGTGTGTGTCAAGGCTGGAGATGGGCTGAATGGAACTGGTCACTGCTCCATGTAAACACCTAACTGCAGGACAAGTGGTAAGTGAAATGATAGATAGAGCCACAAGCATTATGACAACACAGAAAAGGGGGGAAATTAGATCAGTCCAGGCGAGACAAGGGGAGCTAAGAAGAGCTGGAAACATCAGAGCTGAGAGCTGACAGGGCATGGGGCTCTTTTCTACTAAGGATGGGGATGTGCCCCTGTCTCTTTAGGACTGGGCACAAGATGCCAGAAGCCAGTGAGTCACAACTGAGCCCCTGGAATCTCTCCTCATCTGTGGCCACCACCACCAACAACCCTGCCCTCTCTCCTAGCTTTCTGCCCATCTCCTTCCTCTGCAAGATACAAAGTATGCAAAGCCTTGGTAGAGAGAATCTGAAAGGGAAGAAATAGAAAAAATGGTAGAGAGCTTCTCCCCTTTTCCAGAACAAGGACATGGGGACAAGTTACCCATCTTGAACCCCAGCAGTGGTGGCAATCAATGAACTGGTCAAACTGGATCCCATCCAGAGTAGCCAGAGCAACCTATCCTCCCTGCCCAACAGGCCTGTCAGTCTTAAAGACACCACCAAGATCATGATCCACTGGACCAGCGGAAAGTTCCTTGGGGACTTCATCTGCAAAGTGTGGGGCTCCAACATTAAACACAGGCAGCTTTGTGTATAGTTATTTTACCGGTTTTGTTGTGTTTTTCTTTGCAGTGTTAGGGCTGAAAACCCAAGGCCTCGCGCAAGTTAAACAAGACACACCCCCAACCCACCCCCACCACCCCTGCTGCCCACCCGGCCTCTTTCCACTTTATGTCTCTGTGTGCCGCTTTCCAGCTTAGGCTGCAGGAGCACATGGCACATGGGTGCTGTGGATGCCACGTACCAATAAGGCTGGCAAGCTGCTCATCCAGAACCCCACTTGGCCCATCTGCCCAGCAGCTCTCCACTTCTGGAAATACAGGCATCCCCCATCCCTCTCCTGAGGCACTCAGCTGTCCCCAGTATGTATGAGTCTGTTTCTGTTGCTATAACAAAATGCCTGAGGCTGGGCTATCTAAAGAAAAGGGCTCTACTTGGATCTCAGTCTTTGAGGTTAGGAAGTCTAAAATCAGGCAGCTGCCTGTGATGAACCCCCATCCTGATTAAACCAGGGTGAAAAAGCAGATGGGCAATCCAGTGCCCATGGAAGAAATAGCAAGAGAAGCTGGGTCTGCCTCCCAACAGCCCACTCTCTCAAGAAAGGCGTCAACCTCTTTCGCCACTGCCCAGCCCAAAAGTGCCACTGCCCAATATCATTATCCTGGCTTGTAGTCCTCACTATCACTGGGGACTACACAGCTGACATTGACATGAATATTCCTTCCCTCCACTTACCCTAATGGAGAACAATGCCAAACCAGTGGACCTAGTTACCAATCATATTCCCTTGATCCCAGCCTCACACCCCCACTCCCAGCCTTACACCCTCCTGGAATCACACCCTCTCTCCTAGCATTATACTCTGCATCCCAGGGTCACACACCCTAGATCCAGCCACTTCTGAAAAGTTCCATGCTCTGGGAGGCATCTAGACACAAGCTGTAGCACACATTGTAAAGGGCATGTTAGAAGGGCATCTGCCATCCTGAGGGAGGGCTGCCAGCATCTCAGGGATAGCCAGGCCACTGTCCTCACCAGGAAAACAAAATTAGCAACTGAGATATTCAGGGACCAGAGCACCAGGGAAACTGAAGCCAGCAAGCAGTGTCTGAGAGCACCATTGGGCTACTGGAAAAGTTGAAAACAACTGCATGGTCCTGATTAGGTACCCGGATTTGAGTGCCCTCAGCCAGGGAAGGCCACAGCTGTGGACAGGGACACGCAGGGAGAAAAGCAATTGGAACAGTCCAAAGATAAGCATTGGCCCATTGTTCCCCCCAGTGCTGGGAAGCTGACCTCCCCTCATTCGGCACTGCACAGGAACTGCCACCACACCATGCAGGGCTACCAAACACTGCTGGGTCCAGGGGGACACTGTGGACAGTGATGAGCAAAACACCAGGGACAGCGAGCTGCATGGGCGTACAGCAGTGCTTTTCCACCCAGCTCATGGAGGGAGAGCAGACTGGTGGGTTTGCCATGCAGGGAAGGGGTCAGGGCTGGAGATGAGGGCCCCCTCCCCACCGTGGGAATCAGCAGGAGACCAGCTGAGCAGCCCACCATGCTGCACCCTCCACACCTCTGCTTCCTGGAGGGTCTGGCAGTGTGACCCTCAGAGGTGTACCTGAATTTGAATCAGAGCATGGTGCAGCTTGCAGTAGGAGACAGGCCCCCCCAACCTCCCACCCCAGGCAGGCAGGAGACAGGGCCCCCCAACCTCCCACCCCAGGCAGGCAGGAGACAGGCCCCCCAACCTCCCACCCCAGGCAGGCAGGAGACAGGGCCCCCCAAACCTCCCCACCCCAGGCAGGAGACAGGGCCCTCCAACCTCCCACGCCAGGCAGGCACCAGACACGTCCTGAGGGGGTAGGTTGGAAAGAGTGGGCTGCAGACTGAGAAAGGTGAGGCTACCTCATTGGGCAGCATAGGGCAGAGGTGCAGGAAAGAGCAGGCACAGGTGTCTGTGGGGACCCTGCAGGGCACAGCCCCCCACAACCGGCTTGTGGAAGGGGCATTCACCGACTGAATTCTGACTGTAATACAAGCAGGACTGTGAAGCTGCTTTCATTTTTGTTCCTGCAACTGCACAGATTTTTTGGTTTTGTTTTTTCCTGTCTTTTTCTCCCTACCATTCTCATTCCTTTGCCATCCCTGCTTCCCTTCCGCCCAGCGTAGGTACAGAGGCTGTCTGAAGCATTAGCTGCATCCTCATCTAAACAGTGCCTTCCATGGACTGGTCAGGGTGATTCAAGCTCAGCTCGCCAGGAGCAGAGTAACAGGCTCGGCCTTCACTGAGCCTCCAGCTACACTCCCTGCCTCTGTGTCCCTCCCACTGCCCCACAGACACCCTGACTCCCCTTCCCGGCCCTGCCTTTCCGTTACAGTGATACCAACAGAGCACAGCCTCCTGTCCCGTGCGTGTGTGGCTGTTTCTCTTTTCTCCTCCTCCTTTTGCTGACCCACCCCATTCCTTCTTCTTTCTTTTCCCTTTCCCCCTGCATCACATCACAGCCTGCTTGTCAGTAGTCCTATATTACCGTCTTTATGGGTTATTGAAAAAGGGTAAAGTTGTTAAAACACACTCTAATGTACATGACTGAGTTAGGGTTGGATAGGTCAATCTTGGTCTAACAAAAGAGCAGTGATTCTGTCCCTGCAACATACTGATTGCTTCTGACCCTAATAAGCTGCGTAGATCCAAGAGGTCTGTAAACACCAAACACAGCCAGAGCCAAGTTCACATCAATGAGAAGCACACACTAACTGAAGAGATCTCCATACTAGCAAGAGAGTCTTTCCACTCTATAACAAAAACTATATTGCTTCAACAGCACTGGTCATTTGAAAGACGCAAATTAAAACACTGAGATTCCAACTCACCCCAGAAAGAATGGCTAGTATTAAGAAACCAACTAACAACAAATGCTGGGGGGCTGTGGGGAAAAGAGATCTTTCTTATTGGTGGGAATGCAGACTGGTACAACCACTGTGGAAATCAAGTGTGAAAATTCCTCAAAAACTAGGATTGCAGGTCCCATTTGACCCAGCTATTCCCCTTCTGGGTATCTTCCCAAAAGAATTTAAAACATCATGCCACAGTGATCTACGTGCACCCATGTTTATAGCAGCACAGTTTATAATAGCCAGATTTTGGAAACAACCTAAATGCCCACTGACTGAGGAATTAATAAAAAAAGATGTGGTTCTATTCGATGGAATACTATTCAACCATAAAGAATGATAAACTGGACATTTTTATAGGTAAATGGATATGTCTTGAGAACATACTTACTAGTGAAATATGTCATACATGTATAAACATTGTATGGTTTCATTAGTATGATAAGGAAAAAAAACATGTATTTTGTCCCAGTGAAAATGACCTCAGCCAAGCAGCAACCCAGGCCACACCTGCCTTCACTTTAATTAACCCACTGTTAGCCCCTTTGGTTGACTTCTAGATGTCTTAAGAAATTTTTGATGTGCTATAAGGTTTGGATTTTTTGCATGTGGATATCCAGTTGTTCCAGTATATCTATTGAGGGTACAATCAATTTAATTTAATTGCCTTTGCATCTTTGCCAGAAATCAAATGTCTGTTATGTGGGTATCTATTTTGGGGCTTCATATTGGTACTTTGGTGGTTTGTCTATCTTGATATCAATGCTGTTTTGTCATGATTCGTGTAACTTTGTGGTAAGTCACAATATTGGGGAGGATTGGAGCTCCAATTTTGTTCCTTTATCAAAGTTGTTTAGACTATTCTGAGTCTTTTTTATTTTTACAGAAATGTAAGAATTAAAATGTTAATCTATATGAAAAATGATGTTGACAGCTTGATAAGGGATTGTGTTTTTTTGATTTTTATTATTCTTTTGTTTTTTGTTCTCTTTTATTTTTAATTTCTTAAAGAAAGATATGAGGATTTTTATAACTTCCTCCTTTTCTAATAAATGTACTTGGTGTTTAAAAAAAAAACTATATTTCTCTAACAAGAGATTGAAGAGGACATTTAAAAATGGAAAGACATCCTCTGCTCTGGAACGGGCAGAACTAACATTACTGAACGGTCATATTACCAAAAACAATGTATAGATCTCATGCAATTTCTATCAAAATACCATCAGCTTTTTTTCACAGGACTAGAAAAAAATCTATATGGAAACCAAAGAGACCCGTTGTTGCTGAGGATGACTATGGTACTTCTCAGGGGAGCCCTGGTCCTTATTTTGAGTGTTGCTTCTTGGCTCCAGTACAGAGCCTGGCACAGATCCTCCCCTCCACTGGAGTAGACTTCCTATCGTCCACCACTGACCTTTGAGCCTTTCCAGTGCATATCCGTGGGATACACATGCATGAGTCACTGTCCTGGCTTCTAGGTTTTCGGCTGAACTCATGCAGGATTTTGCTATGGGATCCAGGCCCTTGGCTGGATTCTCTAGGTCTTCAGTGTTGTGGACGTATTTCCTGCACCTTCTTTGTATTTGACTCCTTGGGTGACCATTCATTATAAATAATACTATAAATTACACATTTCTTATGTAATTGTTCTCCTTGCAACCCCTGATTACAATGTGCTAATGCAAAAAGAGTTTATTTACCAAATGTTGACTGAGAAGAAAAAAGTTGATTTATTTATTGGGTTTTCTGCTGTTCGGCTTTGATTTCCTGAGTGACTTGAGTTTTAGCAGAATCAGGGTTGGCTTAAGTGGTTTGCACTTTTTTGATATCGCTTTATAACTCTGGTTAAATAAACAATGATTGTTTCAAGGTATCATAGGAGAAAAAAGGATGAATGATGTGAGAAAGATCACTCAGGGGTAGGGCAGAGCTCAGGGGTAGGGGCGTGAGGCCCGGCTTCCACCCCGGCAGTTTCCCGAGTGAGGGAAGGGGTCTTGTGGTGGGCCTGTGCTGTGTGAGCTCCGAGTGGCCAGGGGCAGGACGCCTGTCCCGAGGGAGCTGCTCAGGAGAGGTCAGGCAGTGACTGGGGTCCCAGAGACGGTTACACAAAAACAGCTCTTGGCTTTCTGGGGAAGCTTGGTTCATAGGAGTTAATAACAATAACTATCCCTAGAGGCTACGAGGTGCTTTTTGTCTCATTTTGTCTCTCTCATCTCATACTGAGTGAGGAAACAAATCCTAGCTCCATAAAAAGAGCTGTGCACAGCTGTACATCCCTGTAACCCCAGCACTCTGAGAGGCTGAGGCAGGAGGATTGAAAGTTTAAGCTCTGATTTAGGGAGGCAAGACTCAGTCTCAAAATAAAGAGTAAGGGCTGCAAATGAAACTCGGTGCAAACGCCCTGGGTCCAATCCCCAGTACCACAAACAAAAATACAAAATAAAACAGGTCACAGCAGCCCTGTGTGAGCCACATCTTCTATGATCCTTGACCCTGTTGCCTTGCTGACCAGGAGGGACCATCCCTCCTGGGCAGACTGCTCCTTGGGACGTGGCCTCAGAGCGCAGACCCACCACTTTCTTGAGGAGCTCACACTGCTCTGGTCCCTGCGCCCCAAGTCCAGCTGGCTGCTCAGGGCAGGCCAGGTGCCTAGAGAAGCAGGCGAGCCCCGCAGGGCTGCAGAAGGGAGGGAGTTAGCCGACCGGTTGCTCTGCAGCAAGCTGACTCCAGCGGTTTACCCAGCGGTTGGTGGGCTGCGGCCAGGTGGCCAGGTCTCCCGGGGAGGACTGGGGGGCGGGGAGGTGCCACAGGCTCGGCACCTTCTCTGCATAGTCAGCGCCTGGTTTCCAGTTTCTGCACGTCACACGCAGACCATCACTTCCCTGCACTGTTGCTGTCACCGAGCAGCTCCAGGTTACACAATGGGTGGCCCAGAGGCCAGAGCAGCGGCCGAGCATTTGCTGATTGTTCAACAACCAGGACAAAGCACCAACATCCTCAGAGCCAGGTTTCCCAATCCTGCGGTGTCTGGCACACGCTGGGGCCGGCCCTGCCGTGCTGAGAACAGAGCTCAGTGCCGCCCTGCGCCACCCTTCTCTGCTCCAGCAACTCGGCTGGCTCGGGAACTAACAAGCCACACTCTCACGGGAGTCACTTCCTGCTGTTGGCCTTGCTGAACCTAAGCTATTAATTCTCTGTCACAGGAGCTCCTCTGCGGGATGAGCTGTCCTGGAACCATGATTCCTCTGCCTTTGGGCCCCACCAGGAGCTCCTCACCCCTGCCACACAACCCCAGCCACTCTGCTGCCCTGAAATAGAGGAGAGCCCCACCTGGGGAACAAGCAGAGCCTCCTGCCAACCCTCCCCTGGCCCTGGAGAGCCCTGAATTAGAGGACTGAAGGAGAAATCAGAATAGGTTCTTGTAGAATTAACATCAGGCAGCACCCATAGGAGCCAGAAAGTCAACAGAGTTTCCACCAGGAATCATTTGTGAGAAGAGTAAGATTCAAAAACTGAGTGCAACATGATCACAGCTCTGTGAACAATGCTATGCACTTTTATGCGTGTATAAGTGTGTAAGATGTGATCAAAACATAGGTGAGTGTTTATATTTTTAAAATGTGTTACAATAAAAGACATTAGTCCCACCAGGGATTTAGCTCAGTGGCATAAGTGCCTGCCTGGAAAGTGCTAGGTCATGAGTTTGATTTCTGGGACCAAAAAAAAAAAAGACATTCGTCCCCCTCAAAATACTTCCCTTCACTTCAAACACCTCGTCTCATCATTCTTGCCACTTTCTGAAGCAGTTCTGGAAGTGCTCTTTCATGAGTATTTTTATGAAGTGTGATAAAAAACACAGGTAAAGCTCCTGCTGAGTCCATCCCGTGCAAAGGCAGGCTCATAAAACATTACGGTGTCCTCATCCACCTTGTTCACTGGATTTGGCACTGTGCACCTCCTGGCTCTCCACGAAGTCAAAATGAGCAATGAAAGGCAAATGTTTTATTTTTTAATTTTTTTTTGTGTGCTAGGGATTGAACTCATGACCTCACATTAGCCCAGCAGGCACTTATGCCACTGAGCTAAACCCCTGGCTGCTAGGTAAACGTTTTAAATCAACTCAGGGCATTGAGACAGCCAGGACAACTCAACCAAAGACACAAACGTATTTCCAGAACTCACAACCTCACACTTGTCAGGCAGGCACACACACTGCTGAGCTAAATCCCTGGCCTTGGTTTTGGTTTCTGAGACAGGATCTTCCAGTGTAGTTCAGGCTGGCCTTGATGGCCTTGAACTCACTGTAGCTGAAACTGGCTGGAATTTGTGGCACTCTTGCTGCTTCAGCCTCCTGAGTGGTGGAATGACAGGCATGAGCCACCATACCTGGGTTAAATTTCATTATTTTCCCAAATTTGTTCCATTACAAGTTCATCACTGAATATCATTCTTATTTTTTCTATTATAAAACTTCTCAAACATTTTTGAGCTGTATTTTCACACAAACATTTTCTGACATATATTACATTATTACATTACCTCTCTCACCCAACTGGGAATATCTTTATTATAATAATTCATAAAATATTTTTAAAATATGAAGGCAGGAGAGTTCCACTATAACCCAAACTCTTAGAGACTACCGTTTGGATGTATTCTTCCATTGTTTAACCCAAGGAATAGCGATTTACCGCCATGTTTTATTGTAGGAGCTCTGTATGTTTAGGCCTATAATCCATATTAAATTAATCTTTTCATGAGGAGTGAGGTACAAATCCAGTCTCATGCTTTCATATATGTATATCCAGTTTTCTGGCACTTTATATTCAAAAGACTATTTCATCCCATTGAATTGTCTTGCAGCCTTGTTAGAAAACCACAGGTCGGCCACAGGTGGATTCTCTCTAATTTAAAACTTCTTTATTTGTGCTTCCTATTGTGACACAAACGCTGTTCCAACACTGTGCTTCCTTCAGTGTCATGCTGATTTCTGTCATTTTTATTTAGGTTGGCATAAAAGAGAAAAGAGCATTCTGGCTGGTTTCAAGAGGAATCACAGTGAGTTCCAGCTCAAAGGGAGAATGCACCGAAGCACCAGAGTTCCTGCCAGAAAATAATGAGTTGCCTCAGCTGCTGAAGTGAAAAACATTTACAGCATTGTGGTAATGTCCAGACATGTTTTTAAAGTTTATTTTAATTTTAGTGTCTTGTCATCTGGCATTTTCATTTGTTTTGAGACAGGTCTTGCTGTGTAGCCCAGGCTGATTTTAAACTCTTTGGTTCAAATGATCCTCCTGCCTTGGTTTCTCAGGTAGCTCGGACTACAGGTGCACTACACACCTGGCTTGAGTGTGACTTTCATTTATTTTATTTTGGGGGAGTACCAAGGATTGAACTCCCAACCTGGCACTTGCCAGGCAGGTACTTGTGTGGCTGACATATATCCTGGGCCCCTGAAGTGTGATTTTTAAATCCTGGTGCCCTTGCTTTTCTCTGACAGTCGGAACGCAGCAGTGGGAATCTCTGTCAGTGACGTGAGAGGAACAGCAGAGTGCCAAGGGCCCCCGTAAGAGCTCCAGGCTGCGACTCACTCGGGCACACACAGCTGTGTTTCTGCAGCCTTTCCCGGGAGAGGCTTGTCAGAGAGGCTTGGATGCTGGTCAAGCCAAGGACCTGAGGTTAATGGAATCATCACTGACAGGAGCAGATAGAAGTGCCTCTGACCAGTGATCCTGTCATTGTTCCAAATCCTGACACTTCAGCGAGAAGGGGACACGCCCAACACAAGGTCAGAGAGAATTTAAGCTTCCAGATTCTCCCCTCTTCCATCCCACCACAGTGAAACGAGCTTCTGTGTTTCAACCCTCAGCTGTGTCTGTGTAGAGCCACAAGGCCAAAAACCATGGCCTTGGGTAACCACTGATTTCAGAGTTTGTTTTCCCTCTTCTGAGGGGAAGAGAGGGAAACACACACTGTCTGTTGGGATGGGAGAAGGCACCTGAGCGCAGTGGCCAACACTACTGAGAGACAGCATCCTGGGTGACTCCCAGACACTGAGAGGTTTCAATTGAAGCAAATTAGGGAAACGTTTTCCTTTACAGGCGCCATTGAAGGAAGGCAAGGTCCTGTCCTAAACTGTCGAGGGCAGAGAGTCTGCAAGGCCATTGCTCAGAAGTTAGACAGGGGCTGGGCATGTGGTGTCATGTTGCTTTCCTGTCCTGTGTGTTGGCGTAGAGGGTTCAGACATGACAGTGAGATGGCAGATCTAGCTGTGTATTCATAAGTGGCCTCTGAATTATGATAGTTCTTTTTTTTTTTTTTGAGATAGGGCCTCACTATGCAGTTTAGGCTGGCCTTGAACTCACTTTGTAGCCCAGGCTGCTCTTGAACCTGCAATGATCCTCCTACCTCAGCCTCCAAAGTGCTAGAATTGCAGGTGTGCACCACCACGCCCGACTGATAGTTCTGCCTTACAATGGAGCAGAGCAATACACATTGAGCGCAACTACCCAGAATATATATATATATATAGCCTTTTCTGCCTTTCTGGGGAAGGGAAAAGAACAAAACTGTTTTTGCCTCGTCCGACATACCCGTGGTTCATTCCAGAATTCATCCTGGGGCCACGGCTACTTGTCAGGGAGGACAGCGCCCTGTTTCCTGCTGTACACCCCCTCTCCTCCCACAGGAGGGTTCAGACCAAGAATGCCCTGCGCTTTGGAGTTGATCGTACTCTTTTCCAGGGAACAACCCGCCCCAAAGCTAGTGGCTTGCAGTGACTGTAACTCACTGTCATCATGTTAGAGTCGGTGGCTCTGCTCCACTGGGACCTGGGGTCGCAGGTGCAGTTGTGGCCCTGGGAGGCACAGAGGCCGGGGCAGGATGAACAGGCGGTCGCACTGCGAGCCCCATGCTTGGCACCAGTTGCTGGCCGCACGCACTTTGGCGTCTCCCTTTCCACCGCAGCGCAGGCTTCCAAGAACATCAGGCACAGCTGTGCGGCTGCGGAAGCCCAGACACTGGCATTCACAGGACAGTGCCACCTGCTGTTGGTCAAAGGCATAAAGCCAGAGGCCAAAGTGGGAGAGGCCTTTGCTGCCACTTATGGATGAGGGGAATGGTGAAGACCCTGAGGCGGTTTTAAGGCTTCACAAAGGGACTAAATTAAACTCCAGTTAGAAAACGCCTCCTAGTATATGTGACACAAAACAAACTATTTCAGAATGTTCATTGTTCTTGTTATCATTAGCTTTTTCTCCTGAATGAAAAAGTTTTTGGGTAAGGAAGTAGGTGATTTTGTATCTAGATGAACTAAGAGTTGTTCAAATACGTAAGATAAATATAAATAAAGCCAGCCATACAGGATTCATTGAGTCAGTATTAAACCTGGTCATACATATTGAATAAGAACTTGTCCGTTTTAGTGAACAAGTTTGGTTGAAATGTGATTAATTTCACAAACCTAGACTAAAGAGAAGACAAAATAAAAATTAAAATTGGATACATTTTTAAAAGTTAAGATTTAAAAAGCATTACGGTGTTCATCGTATTTTATCTGATCTTCAATTTGTACCTTTTGTAGGAGGTGGAGAATAAAACCCCGGCACAATGTCCCACTTGAGAGTCTCCAGACCAGCTACAGACAGCAGGGCACCAAAGCAGCAGTGTGCGGTGTGTGCCTGAGGCCTGTGGGACTGTATGGGGAAACTCTGCATTACAAAATGAAGTTCAAGTTGTCAAATACACAGTGATAATACCGGGAAGCCACGGGGACACCACAATTTGCCTCAATGACTTTTTTGTCCAAACAAAACAAAAAAAGCTTTTCCAAGAGTGAGAGAGCATGTGTGGCTGCTGGTTCCCCGACAATGGCAGTTTGAAAGATGTTTAGTTTATTTTCTGTCCATTGCCCTTGCAAAAGAACTGGCTGGGATTAAAAGGAAACACTGAGTTTGGTCAAATGACCAAATTTCCTGGTTTTTTGTTTGTTTGCTTGTTTTTGTTTTGTTTTGCAGTGCTGGGGATCACATCTAGACCTTGGGGATGCTAGGCACACGTGTCACTGCAGACCCACATGCCCAACCTGATGACCCAGCCTGGGAGAGTGGCCCAAGAAGCGGCTTAGGAAGGATGGGCTAGGTAGACAAGGAAGCTCTGGAAACAGAAGACCATTGTGAACACAGGATTTTAAATGGAAAGCGGTGTTCTGAGGAATAAGACTTAAAAAAATCTGTTTGCCAATAACTCCTCTCAAATACTCCATGATGTAACCATTGGGTTCTGGTAAAATAGTCCAGCTTCACAAGTGTTCTGGCATTCTTTGCCTCTGCTGCGGAACCTTCTGAGCTCTGACCGGGAGGCAGCTGCTAGCTGGAGGGCCAGATGCCCCTACTTCCCTCAAGGGAACTGTCACGATTCAGGACAAGCCGAGAGCACCCTGCCCCGCCCCGCACCCTGCGGCTGTCTGACCAGACTCACTTGTAGAATTTTAGAGTGAAAAAGATCTGAAAGACCCTCAAATCCAAATATAACTGGCTTATTTTCCAGTGGAGGGGATAAGAGTGTGTCTCAATAATTTTGGAGAACCGATCTCAGATTCAGCCTTCTGTTAGCTATTCCATATTGCCACCACTGACTTGGTTTAGTTAGGCAAAAATACCTTCCCACAGTCAATGTTTCTGCTTCCTCAGCTATTTGTTCTGTTTTTCTAGGGGTCTGGGTCTGTCAGATTATGTTTTCGTTCAACTCGTGACTCCCCTGCTTTTTTTCTCCCACAGCTGGCAGAATTATATGCATTGGTTGAACATTTTAATGAGGACAGTAAGAAATCAAGTCTCCTAAAAATGCGCAGCATTTCCCTTCCAGAAGCACAGGCACTACTTGCTAAAAGCCTGAACACCATGGCATCCATCAGCAGAACGGGCTCCAGAAGGGAAGACCCGCAGCCAGTGTTTGCGAGCACGGTGGCTATGGAGCAGCCCGGGAAGCTGCCACCCATGGCTGAGCACCTGCACCACAGCCTGCTGGAGGGCTTGTTCCCCCTGGCAGGGCTCCCCAGGCCCCGCAAGGAGCCGATGGAGGGCGGGATCACCCCTCCCGCACACCCTTTTCCTTACAACGTTATCCAGGAGAGCTTGGATGCTCTGGCAGAGGCTACCGTTGAGAAGACTCAGAGCCTCCAGGTACTAGAAAGACCCCGCCCACTGGGGCTGGTCTTCGAAGACAAAATTTTCAGATACTTCTTAGTGGACCCAGGTAACCTACACAGAAGAGGCCCGGTGGGAAAGGGTGGGTGGGGATCTTACTGCAGACTGCAGACTGCAGGCCAAGGTTGTTTCCAGAACAGGAGTAGTCGGATGATCCGTGAGAATGCTCCATGTTCTCAGGTTCCCGGCTGCAGCTCTGCAGCCTATAGGGGCAGTGAAATGCAAAACAGAATCCAAAACCCCTGAGCCAAGTCTCAGCTGGATCCTGAAGTCCGAGTTCCTCAGGCAGACCCCTTGATTTCTCCCTTACAAACTGAGCCAGGCAGAGGCAGACTGTGGAGCACATGGGACCCCTGTTTCCTGTTACATGAAGTCAGGGTAAGATTATGTTTCCAAAGCATCTTAGCTTTGCTGCCACTTAGGGGTTTCTGTAGAAGCTTTTTCATAAGTCTTTACTCTTATTACATGGCTATCAGGACTTTCAGCAGAGGCCACAACATACCTGACTTTTTAATAGATAGCATTAGCTTTCCATTTCTGTGACAAAATACCTGAGATAGATGGCTTGCAAGAGGAAACGTTTATGTTGGTTCACGGCTTCAAAGGTTTCAGTCCATAGTCAGCTGGCTCATTTCTGGGGCTGAGGTGAGAAATGCATCATGGGAGAGGGAAGCTGTTCACTCAGGAAAAACTGGAAGCAGAGACAGGACTCCCCCTCCTGCCCGCTTCCTGCAAGTAGACCCACCCCTAACAGCACTGTTTTTATGCAAGCCATAAAGAGGCACAAAGACCACATGGATGATGTGAAAAAATACATAAAATGTAGGGTGTTTAGTTTTAATGAGCAAGAAGTGTGTTTTGCTCCAGTTCTTGCTTTCCTTAAGTTATCATAAGAGGAGAGCTAGAGACATAGCGCAGTGGTACAGCACTTGCCCAGCATGCACAAGGCCCCAAGTCTGATTCCTAGCACCAGAAACACACACACCCCAAAAACCCACGTGTAATATTTTATCATTCTGTAGTTACTAGATGAAATTGTGGAAGGGTGTGGTGGTACACACTTGTAATCCCAGCACTAGGGGAGGCTGAGGCAAGAGAATTACAGTTCAAGCCAGTGTGGGCCACAGAGTGAGTTCAAGTTCAGCATAGAGAAACCCTGCCTCAAAAAAATACATAAAATAGATTAAATTGGCCTGAAGGTGTAGCCCAGTGAAGGAGAGCTTGCCTAGAGTAAGTGAGGCCCTGGGTTTGATCCTCTGCACTACCAAAAAGAAAAAAAGAAAAAGGAACAATATTTGAGTCCCTCTGGTTTTTAATAAGGTAAGTAGGGTTAAGATCAGATGTGCACAGTGCATATTCTGACACCACCACTGTCTTATTAAAGCAGTGGGGAGGACAGAAGAAACACATTGGATACCCATTCATGCAGGGAGATGAGTGGCTCTGGGCATATTTGGTCCAAAGAACTGAAAGATCCTCTGCTGTAATTTGCTGCCCTGGCATCTGATGGGGCCTCACTCAGGTCTGTCTGAGAGAGTCATTCTACTGCAGAGGCGACTGAAAGTACAGAGTCAAGTTGGACCAGAAAGCAGCGTGTGTGGAGGACTGACACTCGGGAGGGACCACCAGCCCGGTCTGCTGATGGAGGCACCTGGGCGTGCAGCTTCATCACCCATCAGGGCTCAGTGGTCCTCTGTGGCCATAACTCTGGCTCTGAGACCCAGTAGTGAAATCTCTGGAACAAAATGGAAGCCAGTTGGGCGTCCCTAGGATGGGCTTGGAAATTCCTTAGGTCCAATTGCTATTGCCACAAGTTACCTTCCACTTTTCTGTTCCACTCCAAAGAACTCTGTGATTCTGGGTGGCCACAGATCACGACAGCATTGGTTCTCACAGGGGCCGGTAGGGGACGCTGGCAGTTCGCTCTTCTCTGCGTGTGCTGGGCTTGCTCCGGCTGCCCTGTGGAATTGGGGAGGTTAGAAATTTGAGCAAAAACGACACAAACCAGACAGGGATTATTTTTCTTACATAACTAGAAGCCCGGCAGCAGATGTTTGGAGCCATGTCTTTGGAGGTCTCCAGTGATGGCTCTGCCATCATCTGGATCATATGCTTTTGTCTTTATGCCCAAGAGACATCCCCTTCACCTCTGTGCTGTGGCTGCACTGTAGGCAGGAAGTGGTGGGGAGGGATGAAGGGCCACCTTTGTATTTTTTATAACCAGCATCATGGAAGAAATGACACTGTCTAGTGGTCTTGCTAACAGGGATGCTAACTGCTGGTACTAATCTCCATACTTCTGATAGTCTTCTTGTTTCTTGAGGGTCCTTTTCTCCCTCCTCTCAGGCCCTGCAGGCCTCATTTACACCTGCTGGCATTCATGCACCAAAGAGACCTGTCTGCTGCCTGCAAAGCCCCAAGGGTTCCACTGATTCCAGTCAGCTGGACTTGCCCTGTTCCCACTCGTGGGCCCTTTAGAGGAGGCAAATGCCACAGGCTCCCACTTAGTTTATGAGGGTTACAGCACCTTTGTGCTGGGGTGAAGGAGGCGTGGGCTCCCTGAAGGCTTATTCTCTGAGTAACTGAAGGTTGAATAGCATCACCATTGAGTCTCTGAAAATATGATTCTTTTCAGAAAAACAATTCATGGATCTAAGGGACCTGGAATGGAGATATTTCAAGGGGCTCACAAAGTGGAAGCGCACAGCTGTGGTTTCAATCATGGAGATAAAATACAACCGTGAGAAGAGATTTGTAGAGAGCCAGGACATGCCCCATGATCTTTCCCCACCTCTAGCGCACAGCAGTATGATCATTTATCCTCAGAAGGAAGGAGATTATGATCTTAAATGGAATATTTAGTTTATTGAAAATACTTTGGGTGTGATTTGAGAGCATTGAGGAAGTGAAGAGGCATGCAATGTAATATCTGAACGGTATTCACATAAAGCTGCCAAATAAAGTATCAGTGTAGAGTAGAAGACTCGGTGATCTGCTAATGTAACTTTGGTTTTGACTCCTGTAACCCGTGTAGGGCAGGGCTGAAGGAGATGTTGGTCCTGTGAAAATAAACGATGCACATGGAGGACTCCCAAGCAAGACTAGCTTTTACATGGCCTGCACAAAGCCCTAAGGTCAATCCACAGGTCCCTCCTCCCTACAGAACCATAAGCACATAAGGCAGCCCATCACTGTAAAAGCTGATAATAAATTCAACAGAGTCTGAGAATTTTAATGTTAACTGCTCAAGGCATTAAGAAAGGAAGTAGCCTTCTTCAAACAAGGACTCAAAAAGGAACACATCAAAAATCTCAAGAAAAGGAAGCCATTACAGTAATAATGATAACCCTCAATAAAGTATCCCATTATTATTAATTATTTTTGGTACCAGGGATCGAACTCACAACCTCACACTGGCCAGGCAGACACTTACACCACTGGGCTAAATCCATGGCCCAAGATCTCTCACTTTCATCTGGTTATCCATAAGTATTGCTGGTCCCAGAATTTGAACAGTGCAGGTACTCATAAAAAAGGTAAAAATACTCTCCCTGAGCCTGGTGCTTTGTTGCTAAACTGAAACATGCTAAGCTGAGCATTTTCTTAACACCTATAACTATCATTTAAACCTTTGTCTTTAAAAAACAAGAGTGCCAAACATGTTTTGGAGGCTTGCATTAACCAGCTTGTATTAACATTAAAAGCAAGACTTTCAAAGTACTTTTATTACAAAATCAACCCAAAATGAAATGTGAATATTAATATCTATACCGAACAGACCTTGCTGTTGGACCTAGGATTTGTATTTTTATTTTTTTATGAGTATCGGATTGCAAAAATAAAAAAACAAACAAACCAAAAAAAAATATATATATATAGTAGCGGATTGCAGCACATGAGATTGTAATCACCATGGGAGCTGCTACATGCATGCACACATCTTACCTTGTTTCATGTCCCACAAGTGGCATATGCAAACGCCAATCAAGACTGCAAACGAGCTTTAAATCCTGCAAAATTAGGTAATTAGTTAACAACATATATTTGAGCTTGGAACAGAATTGTATAAGACAACTTGGTGGGTTTTGCAAATGCAAAGAGTAATATAAAATGCTTTGTGGAAAAATGGGACATATTAGAAAAAATTGTAGCGGTCTTGCTAGATCTATTAGGACAGTTGCGGCTGCAGGCTGCAGTGGTCAGAGAAACAGTGCCTCTGACATGGAGGGCTTAGGTCCCCCCTGAACCCTGTCAGAGAGTGGGAGGGAAGGGGAGGGGAGGGGAAGACAAGGGGGGAAGGAGGGGGAAGAGTAGGGGAGAGGTCAGGAGGGCTGCTGCGGGCGCTCTGGTGAGGCTGCCCACCAACGTCTCCCAGATGAGTCCTCCGGGGCCGGGCCCCGCTGGGTCTCCAACCCCGGACAGCCGCACTGCACCAGCCACTCCGCCCCGGTGAGAGGGTGGCTGAGTGCCTGCCCCGGGTGAGGCTGCCGAGCTGCCGTGTCTCGTATAGAGTCCCCCGCGCCGCCAGCGCCTCGCAGCCTCCCGGGGGCCCCACTCCCACCCGAGGGCCAGGAGGTGTGCGGGGGGCGCTGGCCCCCCTGCGGTCCGAGTAGGGGATCCCTGCTGCCTGGCCCGTCCTCCAGCCCCGCCCCGCCAGGGCCCGGACCCGCCCCTCCCCGCCCGGCCCCGCCCCGCCTCCAGCCCGCCCCGCCCCCGGTCCCGCCCCGCCTCCACTCCCTGCGCGGCGCTGCAGGGGGTGAGTGTGGGCTGCGTCCCTGGACCGTGGGCCTCCCTGGCCCCAGTGCTTAATTTTTAGTGTGCCTTATTTTTTAAACCAGATTTTGGTGTTGAAAGTTTAGCTTGCTTCAACAGAAAAATGTCCGCAGTGTGCACGAAGTACATCCGTGCGCTCACTGGCTCTGGGTTTCCCCAGCTCCCACACACACTTCCACTCGTGGTGCGCTCGGAACCCAACTTGTCTCCCTGCGTGCTGCTCTGCAGAAAGCTTTCCAAACGTGTTTAAGGTACGCTAGCTTCATAAAATGAATGGGGGAACTTTTTCGTCTTTGTAAAGGCACAAATATTTAAATCAGAAATGGTTGTTCCTTGAGCTATAGCTAGAAGTTAGAATGTTTTAAAACCACCCAATCTTGTCTTTTCTGGCTGCTTTTATTATAAAAATGCTCAAACACTGATAAAAGTAAAGACAAGTGTATAGTGAATCTGCCGATGCCCGTCATCTAAACTCATGTTACTAAGGCTCACCATATGTATTTCATCAATTTCTTTTGTTCTGTCTGTGCATTTTGTTTTGTGTTTAGGTTTTGAGGTGGTTTGGTGCTGCTGATAGAACCCAGGGCCTTCACACTGAGCTACATCTCCAGCCCTTGTTTGTGTTGTATTTTGTTTTAATTTTGAGGCAGGATCTCACTAAGTCTGAGTTGCCCACCATGGGCCTGAGGTCCTCCTGCCTCAGCCTCTCAGAGTGCTGGGATCATAGGTATGTGCGTGGAGGTGCAGGATTTCATGTTTGCCTTGCTAGAGTTTGGTCTCACTTTGATTCAGTTCCTTCCCATCTGCCTGTTCTTCATGGAATGGGAGTGCTTCCTCCCCCACACACACTGCTTGTTGGAAGGATTTTAACTTTCTATTTGAGGTTTATTTTTTATTTTGTCTTTTTGAGACAGGGTCTCGCTATGCAGTTCAGGTTGGCCTTGAGCTCACTTTGTAGCCCAGGCTGGTCTTGAACTCACAATGATCCTCCTGCCTCAGCCTCCTGAGTGCTTGGAATACAGGTGTGAGCCACCACGCCTGGCTCTATTTGAGTTTTTACAGTGGCTCACAGCTGCCTCTGCCATGAGGCCCAGATGCTTTAGATTTGGACTCTGAGCAGTGCTGGGACTGTCAGGACTCCTGCAATCTCTGGACATGAACTGACAGCGTTTTACATAATGAGATGGACAGGAGCTTTTTTGGGATCAGTGGTTAAATGCTATGGTTTAAATCTAAAATGTTCCACAGAAGTCTCAGGTGTTGGGGCGGCTTTGGACCGTGGGGTTGAGCTGCTCATCAGTGGGTTAGAGGCTGACAGTTCATACTGAATGTGCTTTTAGGAGATGGAACTTGGGTAGAAGTGGAGTCACTGGGGAGGTGACCTGGAAGAGTACATTCTTGTCCAGGCTCTGCTGCCCTCTCTGCTTGCTGGTTACATGGTTGAAGCAACTTTCCTCCACCACATCCTTTCATTGTGCTGTTTCTGCAGCCCACAGACTGAACCTTCTGAAACTGAGTCCCCCCCTACCGTTTAATTTGTGGGCACCTGCCGTGACCCAATGCAGTGACCCAATGCAGCTCCTTCGGTTCTTGGGATTAAGGACCAGGGAGAGGATGAGAAAAATAAAGAAAAGACCAAGCTGGGGTCAGGTGGAGCCCTTATCCTCCTAATAGGAGGAAGGAACTGCTCAACCACTGTAGCACCTTTATTTATATACTGGAAAAGATTATGTCAATTTCAGCCCCTCTGCCTAGCAACCCATTGCTTGGCAGGCCTGGGCCCCTTGCCTTCTTCATGCTGGAACAACTTGTTTACTTAGCTTGTTTTGGTCTTTCTGTTTTTTCTGGGCTTGCTTGCTTTAGCCCCACACATGTGATCGATCTCCAGCTTCAAGGGCTCCCTACATATCCCTCTTTTTTGTTTTGTTGTTGCACAGGATGGGTGGTCAGTTGAAGCTGGAGGAGCTGTGTTGGAGAGCTCTGTAGATCTTTTTAAGTGCAGTCCAAAGATTTTAAGTCCCTGCATTCTGCAATTGAAACCCTGTGCAATCCATTAATTTGTTACAGTAGTCAGCTACCAGTGTAGCTGATAATTACCAAAAGGTATTAGTGATTTTAGTTTCTTTTATAACATATTCCCTGAGCATTGTTTTATATACCTCTAGTAGTTGCACATTTTCTGCAGGATGTTCAAGACCAAGCTAAGGTGAGATCTGTTTTAAACACAGTCAATTTTTGTTATCTATCAAGGTCAGTTAAGTCTCCTCAGGAACCTTGGAACCAGCTATAGCACCTCTTAGTTCTTCTGTCAGTGTCAGCCATTCGGATGAGTCACGGCCACTGCTTGACCAAGTTGCTTTCTATGAAAGCTTGGGAGATTTTTGCTCCTGGTGACTCTCCTTAGGCACACCACATACCGATGATGATTTTCCTCAGTGGTCTCACAATCTTCTTGATCAGAAGACCAGGTACTCACCGAGTACAGGATGACATAGCAGAGGTTCTCTTATGTCCTGGGTCCTCATTGACCTGGGAGGGCTAGGGCCAAAATATTGGCTGTCCTCTTATCCCACCTATCTCTCTAACTATTGGTCTCTATACCTCAGTTGTTGAATATGCAGAAGAAAAGATTAATAACAGTGCAATGTAGTTAGAGGCATTATCGTCTTATCTAAATATCAAACATCTTACAACATAAAATAGAACCGTTATTTTTTAACAACCATGGCTGTTTTAACATTTGAATACCTGTAGAATATTAACAATATTAACAGTTATAATAATATTTATATAACTTCAGTTGTGGTGTCTCCCATAAGGCTATGGAGATCATGGGGCCTCCAGTCAATGAACAAGAGCTGATAAAATGTTACCAGGTGGCCACTTTCTTATTCATCAATTGAAATCCTGTCCAACAATCCCAACCCCAAGGGATTTTTGTTTAATCATTTTTATAATAATTTTTTCTTAAAACTCAAATCATAACATTTAACATATTATTTTTGAACAATGAGAGACTCAAGTTATGATAGTCAACAATGTATGTTACATTTACACAACTGATTTTAGTATCATTTTGACTAACTGGGAACCCAGGAGGAAGCATGTTTTGTAATTGTGTAACTCAAATAAACTTTGATTAAATGACCTATAAATGCAAAAGTAAAAGTAAAATTGCTGAACTCAAAATAAAAAGAACAGCTGTTCACAGACAAATGGACAAACATGGACAAACGATCTGTATAGATTCAAACAAATGTAGAAACAAACAGAGTTTTCCGTGTCCACAAGAACTCTCCAAGTTCCTGCGGGCTATTTCATGCCCCTTTGCTGAGCTAGCTTCCTTCTTACCCCGCGTTCTCAGGGTTGAAACACCTGTCACCTCCACTACCCCATGTCCACAGGGCGTTTCTCAGGCGCTTCACGCCACTTGGGCACTCCTGCACAGGCACTTGTGCTATTGGCTCCACAAGTGTGAGTGATCACTAGCTCAGCGACTTCCAACAACAGCTTAACAGACTGGACAAACAGATACACAGATTTACAAACATCTTTCACAGTCAGAGTGCACTCAAATATATTTTAGCCAAATTGAATTACACAATTTTTTTACAATTGTAGAATTTGTAATTTTAAATAGATTAGTCAGATTTGTTATAGATCAATTAGCAGAGATCTCTTACAAAAGAATTTGAAAAAGGCAAAATCTTATCTATAATTAACATATATTTTTGTCATAGGACTTAGCATGCACTTCTATCACCTTTTTGGACCTTTTTTATTTTTGGTTACCATCTCCTGGGCATCTTGGGTCAATTAAGGTTGGTTCTAGCTTCATCCTTTTCTATGGGTTGTGGCATGGTCTCCAAGGCATCACTGTCATAGGACTAAGCTTCTGCTTCTTGAGAGGTAGAATCAACTCCTTTCCTGGGTTTGGATACATAATATAGCTGGACAGCACACACTGGCACCCAGATAGGTCATTTAACTTTTCCTGGGAAAACACATAAGCATACCCTTGACCCCACATTAGCACCTGACTGGGTGCTTTTATTGTCCAGTATGAAGATCATTCCAACAGACTCTTTTTAGATTTATTTGCTTACATTGTCTATCTGTTGAGATAGTTATACCTTTATTAAAATTAAAATATTTAAATGGTATATACTGCCAAATGAAATCTATTATGAGATGAACTCCCCCTCTTTTTTAAAAATTTAAATTGTGAGCACATTTAGCTTACTTTTACACCTGAAGATTATAAAGAATTTTTGGGGTAAGATATAAAGAAAATGGAAACTGCATTTTATATTTGGGTGTGCATGGGCTCTCCTGGGACATGAAGGTGGTGCTCCTGCTCTGGGGATCTGAGCAGTGCAGTGTAAACTTCTGATTCATAAAGTGTGTGCACAGGTGATAGGAAACACCGAGGTGGCTTGGGCAGGCCAGAGCTGCGTCCCACCTCTCTAATAAGTATCAGAAGATCCAAAATCCTTAGGTACCCTTTCTTTACTTATAGATTTTCCAAGTTTTGTCAAGGGAAGAATAACCAATTGAGCAGTACAGTAATCTAGGGAGATTTGAACTGTGTTTTGAGTAGATTGAACCATAACTGATTTCTCCTTGCAGGTGAAACAAGCAACACTGTTTCTTTGTCTTCCTTGTCTGGGCCAAACTCTAGGCTCAGTGGAGGCTTTGATGCCCTCCTTGCCTGGGGGCCTGTGAGAAGTAGTGAGAGGAGCAGAAAGCAGCAGTTTTATTAAGTAACCCTTTAAAATCTGTAGAGGGCCAGCTGATTTGTGTTGGTTTGTTTTTCCCCTAGTCTTGCTCTATGCTGTTTTTCAGCTTCCTCCCAAGTATGTAAAAATTTACAATTTCTTCTTCTTGAGAGAAACTCAAGAAATTTAGCTGTGTAGTGTCAGTCTATTGACAACTAAAATTGACTTAGAAAGCAGAAGGGACCTAGATAAACATAGTTACATTAATCAGGAATTTGAAACAAGTACCCCTATAGTAAACAATTTTCAAAAACAATGGAGTTTGAGAAGTTATGTTACCAGATATCAAGACCCACTACAAAGCCAGAGTGAGACAGTGACATGCTGGAGCCAGCCTATCAGCTAGTGAAAGCCAAATGTTGAATTTGTATAAGTTTTAAAGGTTAGTTGCTGTCGTATTAGTTATTTGAAATTGTCTTTTGTAAGAGCATTTTGTAAACAGGAATCAGCAAACCACAAATCAGGACCACATTACCCCCCAACCATTAGGACCCTGCCAGCCAGGCAGGACCAGACCATCCCAGGAAAGCCGAAGCCGTCTCAGCCTTCGCACCCCTGCTCTTTGGCAGGGCTGCCGCAGGCCCTCCTGGAAGTTTTTCTTTTGTAACAGATTTGAAGTTACACCAGTGGCCCAATGAGTCCGTCTCTACACTTTGGACAGATAGTTGAAGGTTTTGCTGAATGGACAGTTAGTGGCTCAGTTAAAGTTATCAGGGTGGTGTCATGCTGCCATCTTTTCCCTGCTCTGAACTTGATTCCAAAACAGTGCCTGGAGCCAGTTCCATTGTCATTATCTCAAGAAGCTTAAGGTTATTAAGACCCTGTCTAATCCAGATCCACAGAAGGAATGTAAATACTGGAATCAAGCATACAACAAACAGGTCCTTATACATTTGTGATTCTTCTGGATATGTTTGTCCCATAGACAGCTGATATAATCAATATACTTCTTTTTTTTTTCCCTCCTTTTCAGGAGAAGGTTTCTCTCAGGCCCATTTATAACTGGCCCTAGAGAATAAGGGCGTTTCTTTCTTTCTTTCTTTCTTTTTTTTTTTTTATCAATACCAGGGATCGGACTCATGATCACACGCTTACAAGGCAGGCGCTTATGCCACTGAGCTAAATCCCCAGCCCCTGAATAGGGGAGTTTCAATGCCCCACTCCTTACACCTGATGAAGCCAATATAAATACACTCTAGTGGTGACTATTGATCTATACCTGTGCACTTCTTCCCCTAGTTGCGTGCACATGAGAAGTGTCCCCTCACCCTCAGTCTCTTACCCCATTCCTGTTCAGGCTCCATATGCCACCACCCAGGAAGGAACTGCTCAACCACTGTAGCACTTTATTTATATACTGGGAAAGATGATGTCAATTTCAGCCCCTCTGCCTAGCAACCCATTGCTTGGCAGGCCTGGGCCCTTTGCCTTCTTGGTGCTGGAACAACTTGTTTACATAGCTTGTTTTGGTCTTTCTGTTTTTTCTGGGCTGGCCTTGCTTTAGTCCTACACATGTGATCAGTCTCCAGCTTCAACGGCTCCCAATAGGCACCATTACTTTGTCCCAGCAGTGCGAAAATTACTAATACAGTATTTTACAGAAAATCATAAGCATAATGAATTGTAACAATTTTCTTGGGATCCCTCCCCCCAAAAAATCACTACCCAAGTAATGAGAAAGAACATGTGATTATGCAAGTAGGAAAGCAGTTTTTCTTGCTCATTGTTTAATATCTGTTGACCTGTCCTTCCCAATAGGAGCCTACTTGTTCTGTCATTGAATCTCCTGTGCTGAGACTATTCTTTGGTGCATACTACATGATAAGGATTTGTGGAGTGAATGAGTCTCACTATTACTGAATGAATCAGAGCATACATACAAAACTACACATTTCTGCCTAGGACACACAACTTACTCATTTCCTCAGAAATTTCCCAGAAAAGAAAAATTTCTGCAACTATCCAAATGCCCCCGTGCAGCAACTGGGTCTAGCAGCAGATACAAATGGCCTGTGTGTTGAATTCTATTTAGGGTGATAAATGCATGGGTTTTCTTTACACTGGATCTTCAAGAAAAAAAAATATCATTCAATATCCACTTATGTGATCATTGCCACTACTTGAAATTTTCCCACTTGTGATAAATTTTACCCCAAGATTTAATGCATCATGAAACTGTGAAGTCATTGTGCCAATCCTGCTACTAATTTCCCTAATTTGTATCTGTTCTAGAATGATAATAAAATTAAATCTATATCATATTTTAAAATGATATTAGGGGCTAAAGATACAGATGTAAGAGTGTCTGTAACATTACCAGGACACTGAGATAATAAAAATATAATAACATATAAAATTACCATGAGGAAATTAATGCTTGAATGATGCAGTTATATGATGAAAATAAGCATAATTGTTTTGAATTTGTGTGGTTTCCTAAGAAGAAATGATGAAAGGGGAACTGGGCCAATTAAAAAGTAACTTTAACAGGCCCCCTCAAAAACAAGTTATCTAGTCACTGGCATACCTGAAAATAGAAACTGAGAAAGGGAACTATTTATCATGTCATTTAAATCAGAGAGTGATAAGAAACTTTGGATGACACTAGTTAAAGCATTTGGGATACATGGATAAAAGACAGAAAAGAAAAAAAAGAAGGCAACAAAAACCAACCACGCGGACTCAGCCTTTGGGCCTTCAAAACACAAGATGGCTGAGGGTGGGGCTCAGTGGTGGAACCCTCGCCTAGCATGCACAAGACCCAGGGTTCAGTTCCAGCACTCCAGAAAATGACAGTGGGTGATGATGATGAAGAGGAAGAACTATCAGAGAATAAATGCACACAATAAATTTTGGCTTATGGTGTGTTGACTTTTATATAGCTATCCCCCCAAATATGAGTAAAACAAAGATCCGTTTTTAGCCCTGTCTGACATCCTACCCCTTTTGATTTGCCTTTGTAATTTCAAGGTCGTGATGGAGAGGAGTTACAGTTTTATCTTTTATAAAATATAATCTCAACTATTTTATTTGAGCTATAGTGTTAAGATAGCTTTATTGCTATTCAGATAGATACACTATCAGACATGATGTTTTACTTACTTATATTTTTTCATTAAATATAACTAACAAAGGGCTGTCACCCCAGAGGGCTCATTCTGGGTGCAGGGGTTGGAGGGGTGGCAGGATCTACCCACTTAATAACAAGAAACCAAATGTAAAATGAACAAATGACCGGAATAGACATGCCTCAAAAGAAGATATGAAAATGGTCAGCAGATATGTTAAAAATGCTGTATGTTTCAGGTCATCAAAGAATGTAGATTAAAACCATACTTCACACCTATTAGACTGTCAAAAACATGAGAGGGAAAGAAAATGGTGGAGTGTAGCAAAATTCAGCCTATCTGAGGTTCAGAATCCAGACATTGGAAAATAACAACTTGCTGGGGGGAAAGAAGGGGAAACATCTTCAGGAATTGGAAAAGAACTGAAAGAAAAAGTTAGAATCTGCAAAGAGGTCCACAATACAGAGAAAAGGAGGAAATAATTTGGGCTCTCTCCCAGGCTCTCAGGGAGGGCAGGCAGGGAACCCGCACTCCTCAGAAGCTGGTAAGCACCCAGGGCAGGAGATAGGGAGGGAATCTGGCTGCAGAGTCTGTGGCTGCCAGAGAAAGTGTGTGTGTGTGTGTGTGTGTCCCCGTCCCTGTTCTGAGGAGATTCCTTTCACACTGCAGACACAGCCAGAGAAGGATCCAAGTGTGGGTGTCCCACAAAAGGCCACGTGGAGAAAACAGATATGCTGGCCTCCAAAACTGCAGTGCCTAAAAGACAGCCACTCATTCAGAAATACTCATTTTTTTCTTTCCTTTTTTTTGTTTGCTCCTTTTTTCTTTTTTTGTTTGTTTGCTCCTTTATTCTTTTTTCTTCATTATTCTTTATTTTTTCTTTTAATTTTTCTATTTTCATTCTCTGTATTATGCCCTTTTTCTTTTGCCTTTTGCTTCTTATTTTTCTATTTCCTTTATCTAACTGTATAATTATCCTCCAACTCCATAACAGGATCTTTTGTCTCACTTTTCCCTCATCTCCAGTTATTTTTCACTTTTTTCATTCCCCATTGCCAATCCCCTATATAATAGTATAACCATTAAGGTTTATTAATCTTTAGATAGTTAACTATGTTCCTTCAGATGAATTCCATCTTCAATGGAATTATCATATTTATTACGTATTTGCTACATGTTACTACTTGATTTGCCTTAGGGTTTTTAATGTAACTGTAGATTTCTAAGGTTACGGGGATAAGTTACTGGTACTTAGGGTATTTAATAGACACTTTATCTTGGACCACGATACTGCTGCAGATTTACTTGACAGTGCCCAAGACACATAATTGTTATTAATAGGTTCTCTCTCTGCCAGTACCTGGATTACCTCTGTGACATGAGTAATACTGTGCTCCATTCCCAGAGAAATAAGTGTCCAGCCAATTAAATTGCATCCCCCCTTCCATATTAATAAATATAATAATAAAGAGACAAATGACTCTAGTTAGCCACAGCCTGAGTATATTGCTGAAAAGCAGACTAACTGAAGAGGTCTCCATACCATCGACAGTCTTCCCACTTCAAGTGACCACCTAGCTAACCACAAAACCAAACCAAACCAACAGACACCTGAGAACACACGACAGTGAAGCATCTCTGAAAGCTCCAGCTCTCCAAAAGCAGATGAATGGGACACTGAGAGGAAGGAAAGTAAAAGCCACACAGCAAATTATTCGAAAGGGTAACATTAAAAAACAGATCCGTGAGGTGTTCAGTAGGCTCACAGGCTAATCAGATAATGGAGCTAATAAGACAGTCAGGGAGCTAAGAAGACACAATAAAAAGCTGAGCCAAACAAAAGGACACAAAACACGAATGACCAGTTTAATAAAGAACTAAAATACGTGAAAAGGTTTCAAACAGAACTCCATGAATGTGAGGACAGATTATCAGAATTAGAAGACAGAGATGCTTTCAAAAACCAGTTAATGAGACACACCTTCAAAACCACAACAGAACATAAAAATTAGTTCGACACGCTAAATGACACAAACAAGTATCTAACTAGAATGAGTGAAAAATCAGAAGACAGCACTAAGGGCATAAAGAACTGTTTACAGAAATAGTAGCAGATAACTTTCCAAGTAATGGGAAAGAATTAAACATACAGACAGTGATGCATAAAAAGCCTCAAATGGCCATGGTCATTAGAAAACCTCTCCAGGTCACATCAGAATCAAAATTCCAGGAGTCCACACAGGGACAGAAACTTAAAAACTGTTAGAGAAAAGCAAAGAGTCTCTTTCAAAGATCAGCTCACTACAACTACAGCAGACTGTGCATTCAAACTGTAAAGCCCAGGAGGCTTGGAGTGAAGTGTTTTAAGCCTAAAAGATAACAACTTTCAACCTACACTTATATCCTGCAAATTTTTATTTCAAAATTGATGGAGAAATAAAGTATTTCCCTGATAAAGAGGAAGGACCTCAAGAAATTCATGACCACAAAGCCCGCGCACACACACACACACACACACACACACACACACAAGCTCAAGTGCGCGTCCTCAAGGAAATCTTATAAAAAGACAACAAAACCAGCAATGCCAAAAAAAAAAAAACCCAAAAAACACCCTGATATATATACCAGAATGAATATACCAGGCAGGGTGAGCCATTAAGCAGAAAGGAGGAGGGAGAAATCAGCAACAAGAAAGTAATGGAATGATGAGAATAAATCGGTGTTTTTCAGTCGTCACTCTCAGTGTGAACGGCTTCATTTCCCCAATCAAAAAACACAAACTGGCAGAATAGATCAAGAAACAAAGCCCAGTGATATGTAGTATACAAAAAACTCATTTATTTAAAAAAGCAATGTACAGATTAAAAAAACAAAGGGTAGAAAATGATACTCCCAATTGTTAAAAACCTAAAACAAAACAAAATAGTTATCTTTACTTCAGACAAAGTGAATTTCAAGCCAGAATTGATCAAAAGAAGTGCAGAAAGTTCACCATACATTTATTGGTTAAGGAAATTATTTAACAGGAAGAGATAACAATTATAAACATAGACTCATCGAATACCAGCATCTTCAAATTCATAAAACAAGTATTATAGGACATAAAAAGTCAGATCAACCCAAACAATTACAATGAAGTACCTCAATACCTCACTGCCACAAGTAGTTCAAATGATGGCAAACCAAGAAAGAAATACCAGAGCTGAAGCAAATTTTCAAACCAATGGATTTAATAGATATCTACAGAGTGTTCCATTCATCAACAGATTACACATTCTCCATGGCACATGGGACTTTCTGCAAAATAGACCACATGCTAGCCCATAAACCATGCTCGAGTAAATGTAAAAGAATTGATATTATCCCATCCATATTGTTATATTATAATGTAATGAAACTAGAGAGCAATGGTAAAAGTCCATAGGAGTTATCCAAACACATGGACATCAATACTCTCTTGAATAATTCATGGGCCACAAAAGGTTAGTTTCTAGAATCAAATAATAGTGCCAGTACAACACAGTGGAACAAATTTTTATTTTTTATTTTATTTTTTATTTTATGGGGTTTTTTACATTAAATTTTCTTGGTGGATTTTAGATATACATAATGATCACATTCATCAGAGAGAATTTGTACCTGTGCATGATGTAACTTGATTTCCCCCCATTCCCCTACCCTCACTCCATCCACTCCTTCCCTCCCCATTTACAAAGCTTTGTTTCCATATTTTCCTTCTCTCTCTCTCTGTCTCCTTAATTTTTCTTTCCTTTCCCCCTCCCCTCTCTCTTGTAAAACAAACGTTTAGATCTTTGAACTATTTGATTTTATCGTAGAATATCAGCTCACTACAACTACAGCAGACTGTGCATTCAAACTGTAAAGCCCAGGAGGCTTGGAGTGAAGTGTTTTAAGCCTAAAAGATAACAACTTTCAACCTACACTTATATTCTGCAAATTTTTATTTCAAAATTGATGGAGAAATAAAGTATTTTCCTGATAAAGAGGAAGGACCTCAAGAAATTCATGACCACAAAGCCCGCGCGCACACACACACACACACAAGCTCAAGTGCAACATCCATTCATAATAAAACCTACTACCAATATCATATTAAGGTGAGAGATACGGGTCTAGCTCCAGTTTTCCACATGACTAGCCTGCTTTCCCAGCATCATCTAAGAGGCTATCTTTCCTCCACCACATGTTTTTGTTCCCTTTGTCTGGAACTGGTTGCATCTAGGGTAGTTTCTGCATCCTCTTTTCTGCTCCATTGGCTCCCACGTCTGTTTTTGTGCATTTACCCTGCACTTTCATCAGTGTAGCCTTGTGATATAATTTGAAATCTGGTGTGATGTCTCCTGCTTTGCTTGTTACCTAGGATTTGTGTTGCTATTCTGGCTGGGTCTCTTCTGGTTCAACATGCATGTTAGGATTGTTTTCCCTAGTTCTGTGAGTAATGCTGTTGGTATTTTGATTGGAACTGCATTAAAGCTGCATACTAATTTTGGGCAGTACGTTCTTTTTGACAGTATTGGTTCTGCCTATCCAAGAATGGGGCATGTCTTTCCATTTTTAGCATTCTCTTTGAGCTCTTTTTTCAGAGTAGTTTTCACTGTAGAGCTCTTTCACTTCCTTGGTTAGGTTAAATCAAGTATTTAATTTTTCTTGATGTTCTTTTAAGTTCACTGTTGTGTAGAATTGACTTTATATCCTATTATATTGATGAATTTGGTTATTAATTATAGGACACTTTTGGCAGATTTTTGGGGGGATCTTCTATGTAAAGAATCCTGTCATTTGCAAATAGTTGATAATTTTACTTCTTCTTTTCCTATGTAGTACATGTTCTATTTATTTCTTGCTTTTACCTGATTATTCTGACCAAATATTGAACAGGATGGATGATGGCAAGCATCTTTGATTTTAGAAAAAAAGCTTTCAGTTTTCCCTTACTTAATATGATATTGGTAGTAGGTTTATAAGTTAATTTTATGAGATATGGTCCTTTTATGTCTATTTTCTTTACAGATTTTTATTATGAATGGATGTTGCAATTTGTCAAAAGATTTTTCTGCATTTCTTGAGATAATCATTTATTTGTCCTTGCTTCTGTGATGGGAGGTATTACATTTATCGATTTGTGTATGTTGGACTGTATTTGCATGCCAGAAATAAAGCCTACTTCATCATGGTGTATGACATTTTGATCATTTGTTGCATCCTTTTTGTCAGGATTTTGTTCAGGATTTTTGCATCTGTGTTCATCAAAGAGACTGGCTGGTGGTGTGGGGATGGGCTGAAGCTGGAGATCAGTCACATCAGGGGTGGGGCGAGGACAGCCTCAAGAACACAAAGCGCCCAAGGCAAGTCACATGGATAAGCTGCTCAGTCTCAGGAACACATGAGCCTGGGAGACAAACCCCGTGGATAAGCTCTTGGGTGGATAAGTTTCATTGATATTCAACCTCCCAAATGTATAAATAAACACGCTGCAGCCATTGGAGCTCTTGCTTCTCCTCCTCCTCCTCCATCAGAAGCAAGGGCTCCACCTGGCCTGTTTTCTATATTTTGGTCCTTGTCCTTATTTCTCCATCTTCTCACCTTCCTCACCCTGGGAACATTGAGAACTGTGTGGGAAATGGCAAGGTAGTTTTTTCTTGTAGTGGAGTCTTTCATCTGGTTTAGGATCAGCATTACCAGGGACCTGGCCTAGCTCCCCATCTCCCAAACAAGTGTACGGCGAAAGCTTAAATAAATGAGACAAGGGGAGTGATTTTAGGGCCCCAGGAGGATCAAAATCCTCTGCAGAGTTTTTGACTCTGTGGTTAAGACAGAACTTCTCTGGGCCACCTATATTTATTGGGTTTTCAAACAAAGAGCTGCTGAGGAAAGCGTGGGAAATGAGCAGGACCTTGGGAGTCTCTTCAAAGATTTCTCCAAGTAATAAATTGTGCCAATTTAGGAGAACTGTTTTATCTCCAGGATGACATTTATGGTGGGAGTGGAGATGGCAGGAGTGAGATGCCTGCAGCTGCAGTCTCTAGCTACTTAATTGATGTTTGAGCCAAGGGTCCACAGCTGTGGCCTGTCTTGCCCTTTGAGGTAGCTCTGGCCTCACAGGCCACTACAGGCCTGAGCCAGGACCAGTGATTCATAGAGGTTCTCTTACTATGAATCAGCTCCCATGCTAGGCAAGGGGTCGAGGCCTAGGAGAGACTCACAGATAAACATAGAAAGCCAATTAGTTAATTTTAAATCCTGCTCAGAGCCACTTCGTAGTGGTCTCCAACACAGAATAATGCTAGCTTTCAGGACTAAGTTTGGATGTACTTCTTCTCTTTCAAGTTCATTATAAAGCTGAAGGAGTATTGGCATATATAACCTTGCTAAATTCAGCAGCGAATTAGGCTTCCTTTTTGATAGATTTTTCTTGTTGTTACTGCCTCCATGTTATTAACTGTTAACTGAGTCTCTGGAGCACAACAGACTGTTGGATTCTGTTTTTTGATTCAGTCTTCTAATCTGCGTCTTTTAACTGGGGAGTTGAGGCCGTTTACAGTGAGTTATTACTGGAAAGTATTGCCTTATTTTTGTCCTTGCATTCTTTTTGTTTGTAACTCCTTTAGTTTTCCTTTTTGTTTATTTATTCACCTTGCTTCACATATTCCATCTGACTTTTGGCTTTTTTGGATTCATTTTCTCTAAGAGACCCTTGAGCATATTCAGAGTTCTGGTTCTCTGTGTCTGTTTCTGTCTTTGCTGCTCCCTTTGACTTTTATTAGTGCATGGTGCATGTTTGCAGTGAGTAATGATTATATTCACTGCAGGGAGTTGGTACATGTACATAACATATTTCAATTTTCCTCCCTCACCTCCTTTTATTTTTCCAACATCAGATTCATTTCTTTATTTAAAAAGACTTTATAAAGTTATCATATATGCAGATTGAAAAACAGACTAATAGGCCAAAGAACATATAAAACATGTAAGACAATTGTACTATGTTAAGGTGGACTTTTAAATACTTTACACTAGATTACAGTACCTTTTTTCTTTCTCTTCTTTCTATTATCTGCCTTTTATTTTGTATTTTATATACATTGAGTTTTTCATATAAGAGAAACCATTTGATATTTAAGATAATGTGTCTAGGCTGGGGATTTAGCTCAGCGGCATAAGTGCCTGCCTTGCAAGATCGCAGTCGTGAGTTCGATCCCCAGTACCAAAAAAAAAGATAATGTGTCTGAATTATTTCACTTAAATTTATGGTCTGAAAAAGTGCATCCGTTTTTCCTATGAATGACTCAAGTCTATCCTTTTTATGGGAGAGTAGTGCATAAATAACACATTTTTAAATCAATTTATCTGTTGACGGACATATTTGCTGTTTCCAAGATTTGATTCCTATGAATCGTGTTGCTATTATGATTTGTGATTACCAGGAATCAAACTCAGGGCCTCACGCTGCGACGCGGTGCTGTGCCACTGAGCTACATCACTGGCCCTATACTGCTAAATCTGGATATTAGTTCTAGGAGTCTTGGTGAAGTTTTTGGTGTTTTCTATGTAAAGGATTATTTCATCCACAAATAATGACTTCTTCCTTTCCTATGCATACCCTTTTTATTTCTTTTTCTTGTACTGCTCTAGCTGTTTCCAGAACTTTGTGAAACAGAAGTGAGATAGCAGATATTCTTGTCTAATTCCAGTTTAAAAGAAAGTGTTCAGCTTCTCACCATTACTTATGATGTTGGCAGTTGGTTTGTCATAGGTGGCTTTTATCAGCTTGAGATAAAACCTATTCCTGTTTTCTTCAGAGCTTTTTTTTCTATTGTGAAAAAATACTGGATTTTATCAAGTACTTTTTGTGCATCTATTGAGATGATCATTTGATTTTTATGTGGTATATTACATTTATTAATTTTTTTAATCATTCCTGCATCCCTGGGATGAATCCTACTTGGTTATGGTGTATAATCTTCTTGATGATTTGCTGCATTCTGTTTGCCAGTATTTTATCGAGGAGTTTTGCATCTGTGTTCAGTTTCTAAGAGACAGAAGCAACTGGAACTAGAACAGGAACTATTATTACCTGGGAAACTAACCAACAGTATACTGACTGGGGGGACACATTTTCTGTGACAATTACAGTCCAGGTTCTCAATGTAGTGACTGATAATCTTCTGGATTTCAGCAGAATCCATGTGATTTCATCTTTTTCATTTTAATTTCATGGATTTGGGTCTTTTCTTTCCATATTTTGGTAAGCTAAGTGTTTGTCTATGATTAGCTAACTAGTGTTTGTTTATTAGCTATTTTTGTCTATCGTGAACCAACTCTTTCTTTGATTGTGTTGATTTTTTAGATCAATATCATTAGTTTCTGCCCTGATCTTTATGATGTCCTTCCTCATATTAGATTTGTGTTCGGATTATTTTTGTTTTTCCTGGATCTTGAGGTGCATCATTAGGTTTTTTATTTGACTTCATTCTGTTTTTCTGATGTAGGAATTCAATGCTATGAACTTCCCTTTTAAGACTGCTTTCATTGTGTCCCACGGGGTCCAGTATGTCATATTGGCATTATCGTTTGATTGTAGAAACTAACTTCTTTATCTTCATCTGTGACCCACTAATTATTCAAGAGAGAATTGCTTAATTTCTATGTGTTTGCATAGTTTATGTGGTTTCTTTTGTCCTTGATTCCTTGTTTATTGCACTATGGTCTGATAATATGCATGGAATGATTATAATTCTTTTGCATTTACTTAACCATGTTTTATTGGGTATTATGTGGTCTATTTTGGAGAAAGTCTCACGTGCTGCTGAGAATGTGTATTCCACTGTTGGATGGAACACCTATAGATATCTACTAAGTCCATTTGCTCAAAGATTTATTTCCACTCTGATATTTCTTTGTTGATTTTTTTGTCTAGCTGGTCTTTCCCTTTGTGATGGTGTGGTGTTGTGATCCTCCCCCACTATTGTGTTGGTGCTAATCTGATTTTTCATGTTGATTCGTGTTTGTTTTATGAAGTTGGATGTGCTGGTATTTGCTGTGTTTATGATTATAATTGTTAATTCTTCCTGTTGAATTGGTCCCTTAACTAATATGTAGTGACTTTCTTTGTCTCTTTTGAACAGTCTTAGCTTAAAATCCACTTTGTCTGAAATTAGAACAGCTTCTCCTAATTTTTCTGGGTCCCTATTACATAGAATATTGTTTCCCTTCCTTTGATTTTTTTAATCTGTAATTATTGTTTAAAGTTAAATGTGTGTCTTGTATGCTCTTATTGTTGGGTTTTCTTACTTGGTCCATTCTGCCTATCTGTCTTTTGATTAGGGAATTAAGACCATCCACACTGAAAATTACTAATGAGAGATACTGATTTTTCCTGTCATTGTATTATTTTCCTGTTGCTGATTTCCTTATTTTCCTCCTTTTGCTTACCTGCTCATCCCACCCAATATATTCATTCTTTTTGATATATTGACATTGTTGGTTTCATCCTCTTTCTAGAATAACCTTGAGAAGTTTTTGTAAAACTGGTTTGGTGGTTATGAATATGCTGAGGTGTTCCTTGTCATAGAAATACATTACTTCTCCATCAGTTTTAAAGGAAAGTTTTGCAGGATATATAATTTTGGATTGAAAACTTTCATCTTTTAGGGCTTGAAACACTTCACTCCAAGCCCTCTTGGCCTCTAAAAGTTTGTGTAGTCTACTGTGCTTCTAATGTGTTTAGCTTTGTATGTGACTTTTTATTTTTTTCTAACAGCTTTTAAGATTTTGTCCATGTGATAGATTTGTGGAATTTTGTGTATAATGTGATATAGAGAGGTTTTCTTTTGGTCATTGTTATTTGGTGTGGTATATGCCTCATTTATCTGTATGTTTCTTTCTCTATATTTGGGCAGTTCTCTGCCATTATTTCTGTGAACAAGTTTTTATGCCATTTGTGTTGTTTGCTCAATTTTCACTTATCCCAATTACTCTTAGATTAGTCTTTTTTGCATCATCTATCAGTTGTTGATCAAATTTTTCATTTTCTCTTGCTGTCTTAAGGTCTCTTGAAGTGATTAGTCTTTGAAGGCATTATTGTCTTCTACTTCTGAAATTCTTCCTCACATTGGTTTATTCACTGCCCATATTTTCAATATGATTTTTAATCTCCTGGATTGCTGATCAAAACCCTTTCATAGACTATAATTGGTGAACTGATTGTTCATGTTTTATATTATTTTGTTTAGCTCATTTAGCTATTAGCATCTTTGGAGAGCTCCTGCATCTTTTGGTTATTATGACCATTACATGTTTAGCTATATCTTCTCTAATCCTGCTGAGTATGTCTTTGAGCCATTTTCTAACCTCCTCTACTATTCAGATGTATGGCTTATACATTCTTTGGTGCCCTCTGTATTGTATTCAAGGTAACTACCCTGTATTTTGAGAGGTGTTTTGTTTTGTTGCCTTTGTTTCCATGTTTCTGTTGTTTTTGTTCATTTGTTTGTTTTGTTTTTTGCTGAGGTTTGTGGATGCTTATAATCTAAACACTTAGTTGCTAATACAAGATCTCTTTCCTTGCTTTTCAGTGATGTATCTTGGGCATGGCTGACTATAATCCTTTGTTACAGCCCCAAGATTCAACCACCTTATTTGGGAAAGGAAGATTATTTTGGGAAAGGAAGATATAGTGTAGTTAGTTGAGCAGCCAAATTCTCTGGGATTGTACTGTACTATTGTTAATATCACAAAGGTAATCTGAGTGTTTTTACAGAGAAACAGCAACAATTATGTGAGCCTGTTAATATCAAGTGAAATGACTACAGTAATATTGCCTGAGACAAATTAGATATTAACATACCATAATAACCAGTTATGTAACACCCTTATTCCTAGCAAAGAAATTGTCAATTATGATGTAAACATTAAAGCAACCTAGATATTGACTTATAGCTGCTATGTACTAAATGTAACAACTGTATACCTGCTAATGGTAGAAAATAATTCAACAGTAATTTTAGAGTCAACTATTAAAAGTTAACAAGTTTTATTTTTATACTGTTAACAAATTTAGGGTTTGATAATGGGAGATGCAAAAGGAAATCTTTGAAACCTTAAACTCAGTGATATGATAAGGATAGGGAAGTGGTATTAAGGATCTTATTGCAATATTTATAGAATTGAATAAATGTAGGACAAAAAAACTGTCAAGAAACAGAAGATAATAAAAGAGGAAGAAAAAAGAAAAAAAATTATCCACAGAGTAAAAATAAGAGAGAAAATTTAAAAGGCAAGAGATGAAAAAAATAGAGAAAAGAAGAAATAGAGACTGGAAGCAAGGCTGAAGGACAAAGGCAGATTCTCCCAGACTCAGTAAATCTGGGGAAGAAGACAGGAGGAAGGTGAAGAAGAAAAAAGGAAAAGAACAAGCAACCAAACCAGAGCCTAAAAAGAATGTTCACATTCACCAAAAAAATACCCCAATCAATGAAAACAAATGAAGAAAAGCCAATCAAAAATTTTTTTTAAAAAAGAAAGAAAAACAAATGTCTCTGTGATTTCAAGTCTGTGGTTATCTTCTGAGGTGTATAGTTTTGTGGCAGTGTCTAATTTAAGGCATGATTCTGCTCTCACTAGTAGACAAAGGAGGCAATCAGAGCCCAGATCCATGCTGAGCAACCACCAGCAAGCTGGCACTAGAATCCAGTGGGTGCCTATTCTGGGACTTACAAATCCATGGATAGTCAGACTGAGCCTGGCCTCTGACTGCATGTAGGAGGCCTGAGTCAGTGTAGCTTGTCATGCTCTGGGAGCCTCTTGCCAGCCTGACCATCGCTTCCTTCTAGGTTGGGCCCTGAGTTGAGGATTTGTTCCAATGATCCTTCATCCTGGCCAGACTTAGGATCCCTTGGCTCCCCATAATTTTAAATATGCCTTAGTGTTTTTATTCTTGCTTTAGGTTGTGCTAGAAGTGGTAAATTGGAATTAACTGACTAGAATTCCAATAATATGTCCATAAGATTACAAATATAAACTTCCCAGACTGTGATGAGAACGGGAAAAGGCTCTTATACCCCTGCACGCCTGAAAAGAAAGTTAAGCACTTTTAACATTCAAGGGCATAAGATAAACATTTCCATTCCAAAAGTTACAAACAGGGTGACACAAAGGAATGGGACCACAACAAGTCCAAAATTCAGAAGGGCAAACGTTAGGTTCTGTAATTTCATGTGCAGCATCCAAGGCAATCTGTGGTAAGCTGTGAGCTCCATAGGGCTTGGATGGCTCCACCCCTATGACACTTTCAGTGGTTGCAGATGCCATGGCTTCTCTCTTGGGCCTACTTTGATCCCTCCTTGAAGTTTTCCTTAGATGATCTATGTTCCTGGATTTTGCAAACTTGTGGGGTCTCTTCTCCACCTTTGGCTTCACATTCCCAGCTTCACACATTGTCCTCTCAGGTATACTGCCTGGCCTCCCAAACCTTCTTCTGAAATCAGAGTGAAAGCCTTCCTGAGCCCACAACTCTTGCATGTACCTAAAACCAGCACTACGTGGATGATGCCAAGGGCTGCTGCCAGCTGGAGCAGTAGCCAGGCTTCCCTTTGTTTTGGATTTAGGTAGGGGCTGAGTGCCTAGATTGCTGGGTGCTCTGAATCCAATTCTGAGTGAACTTTGCTGCTGCCATTCTGGAACATGGTGCAACCACTGCTATTCTGGAACATGATGTCTGCAGCTTTCTTCTTAAAGCAAATTTTTTTCACTTTTGCAATTTTGAGGCTGCAAAGGGTGATGACTTGCTGTTTCTTGTGATGCCCTCAGGCCATCTTTGATATTTTCCATTCCTTCTCGGCAATCAAGATCTCTGCTCTATCTTTGCAGTCCACAGCTCTACTTGAGCTTCCTTTCCGTTCAAACTCACATTTTAAAACATTCTGCTGGGCTCTTTGCTCTTGATTCTCAACAAAAATCCAGCCAAGAGCCCTCAACAGTAGCCATACCACTGTCTTAACAACATTACACTGCTTTGAGCTTTGTTCTGCCAGATTAGTCAGTCTGATGCCCTGAATCTCACTCTTGGGCAAAGGCTCTGGACACAAGCAAAATGCAGACATTATGTTATAACACATCATCTGGAGTCTAGCATCTCAGACACAAACCATAGCATGCTGTAGGCATATGCAAGAGCCTGCTTTACATATGTCACATGAAAGGTAGGAGAAAGCATGAGAAGTCACAGAGATAGATAAAATAATGAAAGGTGAAGAGAATAGAATAGGGAGGAAAGAAGGTTTAAAAAAAAGGATAGACTTGGAGATGAAAATAAAGGGAAAATTGAAAAAAATTAAAAGTAATAAATAAAAACTATCTATACAGAAGCAAGAACTAAGGAAAAGAAAAAGAGAGAGACAAAAAGAGAAAATCCAGAGCAGACACAATAGGAAGAAAACAACATTCCAGTATTATAGAGAACCCTTTCCCATCCTCGTCATGGTCCAGGAAGTTTTATAATTGTAATCCCAAGGAGAAGCTATTGGAATTCTAGTGAGTTAATTCCTTTTTTTTGTACTGGGGATTGAACTAATGACCACGTGCTTGCCAGGCAAATGCTTAAGTCACTGAGCTAAATCCCCAGCCCTAGTGAGTTAATTCCAATCTACCACTTCTAGTGCAACCTGCAGTGAAAAGAAAGACATTGAGACATATATATAGTTATGAGGAGCCAAAGGGTCCCAAGTGCAGCCAAAATGGTGTTCACCAGAACAAAAATCTTGCCCAAAGCCCAGCCTGGGTTTTATTAATTCTCCATGAGGGGAGTGGCTTGAGGATGAGTGACAGTGAGAATGGTGGGAAATAAGTGACTGCCATGATTACCATGAGCTTGGCTAGGTAGGGCATCTGAGATCAACTTTGTGAAGGAATTTGGAGAGAAGAATCTGCATAACACAACTGAGGTACTATCCAATTTGGGGGTCAGTGCTTCAGTTCTTATGCACAATCCAGTTTGCCCTGGGAAGTCATAGCCTCTTTCTGGAGGCTTGGTCCCAACCACCAGTGTAAAGTACGGCTCTCCATCCCACCTGGCTCAACCACATATTTGGGGAGTCACTGGGCAGGGTGATGCTGACCTGTCGCTTTGCTTCAGAGATGACACATCAGCTCCTCAGCCAGCCCAGTTTACATTGCTTCAAGCCAATTGAAGGAACAAAGAAATAACCTAGCCAGCTCTGTGCTTATCAATACTTGGAGATAGGGCCAAGTTTATCCAAAATGGAGATAGTTGATCTTTTCAAGGAAAGTCAAGAAGAGTCATGTGGGTGGTTCCTTACACATTCTGCCAGTCTGTTTCTTTTGATTGGTGAATTGAGGCCATTTATATGACAGTTATAACTGATATATATTGGCTTGTCTTTGTCATGCTATTTTCTTGCTGTTGGTTCCCTAATTTTTTCCTCTGATTAACTGCTTGACCTGCTTGGTGGTTTCTTTTCTTTTCTTTCTTTTTTTTTTTTTTTTTAAATTGGTACCAGGGATTGAACTCACTACTGCGTGCTTGCAAGGCTGGCACTTATGCTGCTGAGCTAAATTCCCAGCCGAGCTTGGTGGTTTCTGTCTGTTGTTGTTCATTGAATTGCAGTCATTTTTATCTCTTGTCTAGAATATCTTCGAGTACTCTTTGTAGTGTTGGTTTAGTGGTAGTGAATTTCTTCAGTTATTCTTTATCATGGAAGTATCTTATTTCTCTATTCAATTTGAAAGGCAGATTTTCAAGGTACATCAATCTAGGTTGAAAGTTCGGTTTCTCTTGGGACTTGAAATACTTCACTCCAAGTTCTTTACTTGAGGGTTTGTGCTGAGAAGTCTGCTGTGATTCTGATGGGTTTCCCTTTATAGGTGACTGTTTCTTTTCTCTAGCAGCTTTTAATATTCTGTTCTGACACTGAGTTTCTGGGATCTTGATTATTATACATCTGGTTATAGATTTATCTTGGTTGTGGCTATTTGTATTGCTATATGCCTCACTTATCTATATGTCAGATTCTTTTCCCATGCTTGTCAAAGTTTCTGCTATTCTTTTTTTTTTTTTTTTTTTTGTACCAAGGATTGAACTCATGACCTCCCATTTGCCAGTCTGGTGCTTATGCCACTGAGCTAAATCCCTGGCCCCTCTGCTATTATTTCTGCAAATAGTTTTTTTATGTCATTTGTGCTGACTCCTGTTTTTTCATTAACATCAATTATTCTTATTTTTTTTGCACTCTTACAGTTGTTGAATTGTTATCTTCTAATCTTTTGTTATTTTCAAGAGATCTCTCCTTTAATGATCACTAGCCATGATCCATCCTGTCTTCAAGGTCTAAGCGTCTGTCTTCAGTCTCATTCAAATGGTTTTGGCAACTTTCAGTGGAATTTTTAATTTCCTGGATGTGTTTGAATCCATTGCATACATTCTATTTCTTTCTATATTGTTCATGCATGGTTTCCATCCTCTTCCTATCATTGTCTATTTTTTTATCTATCTTTACTCTAGATTTGCTGAGCAATTCTTTTATAAATGTTGATATTTCTTCTTTAACTGACCTAACAAATTATTTCTGATATGATTTCCTCTATAACATCACGGATTTGTTTCTTTACTTCAGATGCTATCATTTTAGAAATTTCAGATATGCATATTCCAATTCTATGTTGACATTTGATCTTGTTCTGAGAGGGGTGGAGGTCTGAGATTGCATTTTGCTTCTTTGTCTTGTTTTCTATTTCAAAAAATTTTTTTTAAATTTTGTTTTCTGTGATGATCCTTGTGAGGTTTTATAGTAGATAGGCTATATCATGAGTGTCAAGGCCTGTCTGGGAAAAGTATGTTCTTCAGGAATTGTCTTCTGTGGAGATACTTGGTTTGTGTATGTTACAAGATCCTACCTTCCCAATTAATTCAAAGTAGTATGTTGGTGTGTCGGTATCTGTTTGGCCCAGTCCTCAGTCATTTGCTGTAGGACTGTCTCCCCAGTATTGTAACAGAAGGGAGAACAGCTGGTTACAACAGATATGACATCCTAGATAAAGTAGTAAAATTAGTAATAACAATAGCATCAAGCACAATTTAGAAACTGACAAAATGTGGTACCTATTGATTTTGTACTTTAGACCACAGGAGCAGAGTCTACAGTTATAGAACAGAAAGATTGTAAATTAGGAGTTTGTATGCAGTGTGTTTCCCCTTGATAGAGTGGTTTTACCCTGTGGTGGGGAAATTTAGGGAGGGCAGTGGATAAAACACAGATAATTGGAAAGGAAGTAGAGGACTGATGGACAAAGGGTGGTCACGCAAGGTTTGGGAGACTAGAGGAGGGGTAGAAAAGAAAGAGAGGAGGAGTAAGGGGTCATCTAAACTTGGTCTCTGGGTTTGGGCGATGCGATTAGTTTTTTGTGACTGGAGTTCTCCCCAACCATTTAGAAAAAAGAGAAAAGAAGGAAAGAAGAAAAAAGGGAAGAACAAGAAGAAAAGAAAAAAGAAGAAGAAAACCGAGAGAAAAGGGCTGGTTACCGAGCCCTGGGTTCCTCCCTAGCTGCTTGCCAGTCTGCAGAGGCCTCACTCACTGTTGGCTCATGTTGTTATTGTTGCTTTGGACTTTTCTCACCGCTCGTCTTGTCTGTCCATTCTGTGCGCCGTTGTTGGGACGCCACTGTGTCACTGGTGTGCCCGCTGGTCTCTAGGCCTTCCCCAGCAGCCCACCTCAGTCATGGCAGCAGCCAGGGGAGGAGCTGTTCTTTGGGCCTTCTTGTGCACTCACCTGGGGTGCAGTGGTGAGATGGCAATGGGAGGGGCTGCCCTCCTCTGCTGTGTTCACGGGGTTCCGTGGCAGGGGAGAGGCCACAAGGGGCTGCCTTCTCCATGCTCAACATTTTTTTTCTTAAGCATCTTTCCCTTGCAATCGATACTCTGGACATACTCATAATAGAAGACTTATTTGTTGTTTATCTGAAGTTCGTATTTAACTAGCAACCCTACACAGGTTACAGAAGGACTCTCTTAGGATTCTTTTAGCTGTTTGAGATGAACCCAGATCAAATTGGCTTAAGTAAAATGGGGAGTAATTGAGTGATACAACTGAGAAATTCAAGATAGACTCATTTCAGAAGTGGCTGGATCCAGATGATCAAAAGACATCAACACCAGTGTTTATCTCTCTCTTCTCAACCTTAGAACTCTGTCTTCACACTATGGTGTGAAG
>PVLA01004669.1:50063-125051 GCA_004027455.1 Hydrochoerus hydrochaeris | reverse complement strand
TTCTCTCCAAAGGTGCAGGAAAGAATCCATTCCACTTCATACTAGTTCCATGTACTTTTGCTTGTGTGTCTGTCATCCCAATCTTGACTTGCAAGGTCAAGGTGCAGGTCACACTAGTCCTTCCTGTCTTTTGCCTTTCTCTTACAAGGATACTTATAATTGTACTCAGGGTCTGCTGCATAATCTAGAATAAGCTCCTCCTCTTGAGATCCTTGATGTCTCAACACCTTTGGTTCTATCAGGTAAAATTTATAGGTTGCATATGTATATGTATATACAAATGTATATAAAATATAGTTAAGATGGTTATACTACTGATTTGTCTGAGCTTATTGAAGAGGAAGATTTGTGCAGATATGATTCGGCCAATTGAATGCAGATGTTTTGTTCTCTGGGTGAATGATTTAGGGATGACAGTGTGCAATGTATGTACCATTGTTACCCTCTGATTGATGTGTTTTCAAATTTTGTTTTTTTTTTCTTTTTTCTCATTGAAATAAAGTAGATTTGGGAAAAAATTATAGGTTGTGAGAATTAGACACGGATATATTTTGTGGGAGAAGGACCATTTAGCTGCCTTTTGGAAAGTCAGCAAGGAATAGTTCCCCAAATGAAGCTGGAGGCTGATGATAAGAAAACAGATGCAGGAGAACAAACATAATAAGATGTCTATGACATTCCAGAACTTTCCATTCTGTCCAATTCTGTTTATTATATGTGTTTACTCTCTGGAGAGGCCTTCTTTGTCCTGGCTACTATACTGCCCATGTAGGCTTATGAGCCTGAAATACTTACCCAGCCCCTAGCATGCACATGTTCAGGAGAATCGGAGTTCGCTGAGGAAGAGTCCTCCTGTCAGGAAGCCTAAGGATTTGCCATGATGGGTGCACTGAGAAGCTGTCCTGACTGTGAGCTAATGTGAGAAATGAAGAGAAAACGGACTTTCCAGGAAGACAGATCGCAAACTGGGCTGTGGGGAGATGTAGGCGAACAGTTCCACGTGGCTGAGGAGATCTGGGCAGGCAGCCTAGAATGCTCAGATTGTATCTTTGCAGAGAAAAACTGTGAAGTCCTCATAGAATGGTGGCTGGGTTGGGATTTGGGGTATGTTACAATGTGGCGAACAACGTGGTGAGTCGGAGGAAAAGCTGCTATAATGCTGTCTCATTCTCCCAATCCAAAATGGCTTCGTGTGGTGAATGTTTCGCTGTGTGGTTTTCCCCTTTTAGGCTTGCCTGCCAGCATGCTGGAGGAATCTTCCTTCTGATCTCCACCTTTGTAGAAACATGCACCTCCAGACCCTCATCTATTCCTGCGGCACGTGTGGACTCCCACTGCCGGGCTCCTGCAGGGCACAGCAGCTGGGCACCAGAAGCTTCTCCTGCATCTCAGAAGGCAGAGTTCTAGAAAGTTCCACCAGGCAGAGTTCCCGAAAGTTCTACTGGCACCCTGGGGACTTCTCTGTCATCAAGGACACCATGGTGATGCCCCACCCAACAAGGTCTCCATCTTATTTCTGGGAGTGGGTGGGGCAGACAGGGTACCCTTCCTTGGGCACTTCCTTTGAGCCCTGAGGGCTAGTGGGTTGTTCTGTGTGTCTGCTATATACTTGCAAATGAACCCAGGATCTTCACACTGAGGTACATCCCAGTCTTTTTTGGGCAGGATTTCAATAAGTTGTTAAGTTGCCCAGGCAAGGCTCAAATTTATGACCCTCCTGCCTCAGCCCCCCAGTGTGCTGGAATACCTGTGTGCCATCAGGCCTGCATTCCTTAGAGTCCTGTTCTCATTAACCAATCCCTCATCTCTCCTCTCCTTATTTACAGATAATGGTTCAGATATTAGGCCTTCCTGGCTGGGATCACTGTGTTTTCTCTCATTCCTGACAACCCAGAGTAGAACACTGACTCTGAGACCTAAGCTAGGCATCAGGGCAGCAAAATCTTTTAATTATAAAAGGAAATATTTACCATTTTAACTTTGATTATAGTTCAGTAGTGTTACTATTCACATCATTGTACAACAGGTCTTCAGAACTTTTTCATCTTGAAAAATGGAAATGCTACACCTGCTAAACATCACTTCCCCCTCTGAGGTCCTAAAACACCACCATTAATTTTATTTAATTTTAATTAGAAGAACTGGAGCAATATATTCTTATATTGTAGAGGCTTTTTAATGTGCAGAAAATTTCAAAACTTACATGTCTAATATTAAGTATATTTCTAACATTGTTCAAAGATAAAACTGAAAGACACAGCCTGTTCCCATGGCTAGAAAGCGACAAACTTAATGAGCCTCCACACTTCGGGTGCCAATTACAAGATATGTGTAGCTCAGCCAGGAAGGAATGTTTCTCTTACTCCCAAGTCCTAGAGAGTGATCCCTGCAAGGATGCCTCGGTCGGGTCTCAGTGATGAAGTTTCCTCTATGTTGCACGACAGCAACCTCATTTAGTTGCTGTTTCTGTAAGTGAATTCTGCCCAGGGGTAGTGATAAAGATATGTGCAACTGACTATAGGATATGTTATTCGCCTTTTGTACTTCCTTTTGGAAACCTATATAAATGACTGGAAAACTCAAGTCAAGGCTGATGATTTGGAACCGAGATTCCCAACAGCTCACTGGTGTAATAAAGCTGCCTTCTAAAGTTCCCCCAGTGCCGTGTCTCCATTTGGTCTTGTCCGAATTCCACATCAAAATCAGTACTTTGTTGCATGTAAAGTGTCTCCTCAATATTTTGTTATTACATGTCAAAATTATATTTTGGATACAGCTGGCTAGATAAATTATTAAAGTTTGTCTTCTTCATAGACCAGTGCAGACAGGATGACAGGGTTCTGTGTGCTATCTGCAAACAGCAGATGCCCAGTTCTGATTTCCCTTTCCTCTTACGTAGAGCGGGCTCTCTTGGGAGCCTGTGCTGGTTATGCAGAAAGGCACACAGAGCTGGATGCACTGGCTTCAGCTCGCATAGTTACTACACCCAGGAGGAGACAGCCTTAGTCTGACCATCAAGACAAGGCCCAACTGCCAATGAAGAAATTTGCCTTCCTTCCCTCCATGTCTAAACTCTGGAAGAGAAAGTTGTGGACAGAAGACATGGTGCCCCCTTCTGAGCCCCCACTGTTTTTGTTCCTGTCTGATCTCTGGAAGAAGGACAGGCCCCCCCTGCCAAGCAGCAGCTGGGACCCCAGAGGCCAGCACAGGACTGGACCCTACTCAGACTGGACCCTACTCAGGTCACACAGTGCAGTTTTCCTGCAGAGATGCTAGTGTGGATGGGTGTTTGTCTCTCTGGCAGAAAGGAGGGCTGGGGGCAGCCGTGGATATCCACCAGGACAATTCTCTTTGAGAAAGAACATGTCTCCATTTTGGGTAAACCCGGCCCTGACTCTGTATTAAGATGTACAGAGATGGCTAGAATATTTCTTTATCCTCTCAATTGGCTTTAGGCAACCAATGCAAATGGGTTTAGGCAGAAGCTGACATATAGTCTTTGAAGCAATGTGACAGGTCAGTGATGCCCCAGCTACAGCTCCCAACTGGTATGCATGAGCTAGGCCAAGTGATGCTCTTAGGTTTGAGCCTCAAGAAACAGGCTGTGACATCTCAGGGCATGAAGACTACACATCAAACCTGAAGCACTGACCCCAAAACACAAGCCTTTACTCAAGCTGTGATATGCAGATAACTTTCTACACATTTCTCTCTGCACATTGCAGAGGTGCTAGCTTTCCTTCTACCTTGCCCAGCTCACAGCACTTACATACTTCCCGCCACGCCCACAGTCACTCACCCCTGAGCCATTCTCCTCTTCATGAAAGAATAAAACCCGGGTTCAGCTCTGGGTTCAGGCCTTTGTTCCGGTTAGCCATCGTTCTAGCTGGACTTAAGAGCCCCTTGGCTTCCCACACCTACAGATAATGTGTTTATTTCTTTATTCTCACCGTGGATTGCGCTGGAAGTGGTTGATTGGAATTTACTTGTTGGTATTCTGATAACTTTTCTCTGGGATTAGAAATGTGGACTCCACTGGACCTCCAACAAGGTCTAGAAGGGCATCCTACAGCGGCCAGGCCCAGCTCCTCCCCGAGGGAGGGAGTTGGAGCCCTGAGCACAAAGGTGGCTGGCCTGGGCTGACCTGTGAGTGCTGGAAGCTCAAAGCAAAGAGGAAGTGTCAAAGACTTAGTTCATCCTTGAAAATGTGCTTCATTAATGCTAGCGCATTGTAACCAAAAAAATATTCACTTTTTTTTTTTTTAGTTTTTTAATACAGCTACTGGGAAATTTCCAGGTATGCATGTACAGCTGAGATCCTGCTTTTAGAGGATGTCCTCCATCTATCTTCTAGTCTTTATTGATTTCCTTAAACAGTTATGCCTTCTGGCTGCTTCACGCTTCCATGGCTGTCTGAATCAAAGGATATTTGTGAAGGACATTAGCTTTTTGCCTGTCTGCATCCTATGTCTTCATTTGTATGTGATGACCACAACTCAGGCAGAGACAGACCAGACACTTTGCCACGAGAAAGAAGCTTTATTGGGTGATGGCTGGACTGCCATGCTGTTTGGCTTAGGGAAAGGGTTTTTAAGGGTTGTTCTGGTGGGCAGGGGGTCCTTTGTGGGTGAGCCAGGGGTGAGCAGCAGAGTGTGACACAGTGGTCATCAGGTAACCTCCTGGGCAGAGTTGACTTTTGCAGTTGGAACAGTTCTGGGAACTTCCTTCTCTTGTAGCCCAGGCATGAACGGTCTCTGGAGGCAGGTGACCCTTCAGTATGGGCATCCTGATCTCCTCTGGGGACCTGTACCATGGCTAAAGAAGCCTCAGTGAGAATTCTTGGCCACCTCCCATTACAGAAAATAGTTTCTCTGCTGCCTTGGAGCAATGGGCAGGCCAACCGCACAGCTTCCACAGGGAAATACAGTTCCTATTTTCAGCAGGTGTTGAAGGACATGTGGTCAGCTGGAGGTCCATTCCCTAAAGCCGCAGCAGTGTGACACACACACACCATGCTCGTTTCCTTTGCCATGAGTTCGGCTCCCCGAATCAGCTTGATTTTACGAATTCTCCCACTGACTTTGTGAGACTGACAACAGCCCAATCATTTTCCTTCTGCTTCTGCTTGATACCACCAGGATCCCTGCTGGAGTTGTACCTCTGCTGCTCTGTGCTGTCTTACTTACATTTAGAGTTTCAAGTTTTAGGTTTGGAACTGGAGCCAGGATTTGGGATGCCCCAGAACCAGCCCTACAGTCTAGGTACCAAGAAAAATGGGTGGTAGAATGAATGTATAACTGTACTTTCTAGCCCTGGGAACAGGCCCCTCTGAAGTGAGGAGTCTGCTTCCCCCCAAAAGTCACATCTCTGGAAGCTACAAGAGTCTCCTTTTATGGTAAAAGGGACTTTGCAAGTTAAAGGCCCTGGGAGGGCAGAGGGCCCTGGGAGGGCAGAGGGCCCTGGATTGTAAGGGTAGATCCAGTGCCATTGCCATGACCATTCTTGCAGGATTAACTGGGCTTGGCTATAGAAGCAGAGTTAGGATGCAAAGACCACACCACTGCAAGCCAAGGGGCTGGAACAGCCAGGGGACAAGCCTTCCCTAGAGCCTAGAAAGGAGCACACCCCTGCAGATGGGTCTTTGGTCCAGTCCAACGTAGAATTGCACGTTAGTGTTGTTTTAACATACTCAGGTTATAACAGTGTGTCAGGGCAGCACACAAAACTATACAAGGTCAACAACTTGCTGTGATGACAGCCTGGGCCCCAACTACGGCCCTAGCACAGCCCTGTGGAGAGTGGGGAGTGGCAGGTTTCTCAAGGGTCCTGCCTAGAGTTTCCTAATTTTCTGTGTGAGCATCACGTCCCCTAAGCAAGTGAAGGATGCTGAACAAGCAAAATGTGAGAGTCAGCTGTGAGAACACAGGAGGGACAGGTCAGGGCCAGTAACTAATCAGGTTGAGTTTTAGGTGAGACAAACTGAGGAAAGAGTAGACCTTTATAAGGAATGTGCAGCCAGTGCTTTTTTTTTTCCCAGCCAGTGCTAACACACGTGTAAAAATAATATATATATATATACATTTATTTTATAATACAAAATATATACACATAAAATAATATATATGTATATATGCACTTAAAAATTGGAAGCAAATCTGATGACACTTGTAAAGGCTCACTCGGTAAAGATGAAGCTGACTCTGTCAGCTGTCTTAGCGCCCAGATGTACAGATCTGCTCCCAACATACCCGTGAGGCACTGGCTCTGTCACCGGCCGGTGGAGACCGGCTTAGATTCGGACGGCCGAGGCTGTGATCCGGCCGCCGAGCAGGCGGAAGGTGCCGGGAGATCGGGGCAGCGCCGGCCGCCGCGCCTGCCCGGCTCCGTCCGTCCCCGCCTCGCCCCGCTCAAACGCTCGCCTTCCCCTTCGGCTGAGCTCCGCCAAGACGCCGCGGAGCACGAGGAGCCGCGCCCGGGTCAGGGGGCGCGCGGGGCCGAGGTAGGGCCGGGCCGCCCGGGAGGCGTCACAGCGCGGGCGGGCGAACCGGGGCCCCGGAGTAGCTGCGCGGAACGGTGCGGCTCCTCGGCGCGGAAAGCGGCCGCGGGGGTGGGGCGCGGCTCAGGCCGGGGTGCGCGGCGGGGGGGGCGGGGGCGAGGCGCGCTCCCGCTGCGCCGCTTCCGGTCGGCAGGACGGCGCCGCCGGATGGGCCTCTCCCCGCGGCCGCCTCCGGCCCGGCCTCCCTTGTCCGGGCGGGGCCGAGGGCGCCGGGTGCCGGTCCGGACCGCGCCGGCGGGGCGGGGCGCGGCTGTGGGGCTCGGCCCTGCGCCCGCTGCCGGGGCGGCGAGCAGACCTTCGCGAGCCGCGCCGCCGGCCCGATGATCCGCCTGCTCAGGTAGAGGCCGCGGCGGCGTGTCTCGGGGCGCCGGGAGAGGGGTCCCGAGCGGAGGTGGGGGCTGCACCGGGACGTCTGCGCCGAGCCGCGGCCCCAGCCCGGTTTACTCCGTGTTTCTAAGACAGGGTCTCCCTGCGTGGCCAGAGCGGGATCTCTGACTTGTGAGCCTCCTGCCTCGGCCTCCCGCAGGGCTGAGATTGCAGGCGAGAGCCCCCGCTCCAGGACGACCGGTTTTCTTGTAAAATGTGTTTTGTCCTCCTGTCCGTATTTTTCACATTTTAAAAATTGACTTTGAACAGTAGAAATGAGAGGCAACGGAGGCCGGCCCGAGGGTGCTTTTGCTCTCGGATCCTGGCCGCAGGAAAGGCCTATGTTTCCTCTTTGAGTGGGCGGCAAGGGAGAGGCCAGAGGTCACTCCGCGACCTGAGTGGTCCGGTGACCTTGTCCTGGGAGACCCTCCTCCCTTGGCCGCGGGGCGGGTGCGGATCCCCCCACCCAAGGACCGCAGGCCCGCCCGAGCAGATTCCCTGCCCTGGGTGCCAAGGAGGCTGGAGAAGGGGTGCTTGGGGCCTCGGCATTATTAATGCGGCTCTGCAGCATTATTGTTAGCATTTTTCTCTTTGAAAGAAATTGCTTTATGGAAAGACTCAGTTCCTTTTTGAGAACCTAACATAAGAAGTAACACATCCCTATATATTTTTTAAAAGGCCTTTTTTCCCCTAAGCACTTGTAGTTAAGCAAAAGGGGTGGCTCACTCTTGGCTTACAAAAAAAAGTGTGAGTGGTGTTTCTCTTGCCCCCTCAAGTCATTCTTGGAGACTGGGGCTGTTTTCTAGACTTTCTTTGTTAGGGTAGAAGAGAGGAAGTGTTTCCTAAAGCCTGGAGCCTGTCTTGGGCATCACTGGTTTCCCACACTTTTGGGAAAAACCAGAAACACAACTTCTCAGATTTTCCGTCTTCACCGTATTTTCCTTTGGAGCCTTTAAGGGTTAATCGAGAGGACTTTCAATTCTTAGTGCCTGATAGAAAGAAAATGTGTGTGCGGAGACTTCCTGGTGGGATCACAGTAGTTTATATTTAATTTTCTGGGACTTCCAAATGTTTCTGATCATTCTGCCAAGTGCCTGTGACTTACTCGTAAATGGTGTGCCGTGGGTGTATGTGTGCGCCGCGGGTGTAAGTGTGTGCCGCGCTGGTTATGCTGTACCTCCAGGCGCAGTGCGTACTGAGATCTGGATTCATTCATTCTTTTGTTTCTGTTTTCACGTCGTTTTCTTTCTTCGTGCGTGCGTGCGTGCGTCAGTACCCGATGTTTCTACTCCTGGTGGAGAGCTGACACGGACACTGCACATCTGCAGACCTTCTCTCATCCCGTCCTTCTGTCCTTCCTTTCCCCCTCCGTCTCTTGATCCCCTTTGAGAAAGTTCTGCATGCTTACTTCCTCTAATCATATATTTTTGTTCTTATGTGGGATTATCACATGATTTAGTCGTGAGTGTCCGATTATTTCAATTACCATTATGGCCTCAAGATGCATCCATTTTCCTGCATGTCTCAGGTTTATCCTTCTTTATGGCAGAGTAGTGCTCCATTGTATGTAAATACTATGTTTTCTTCATCTGTTCCTCTGTTGGTGGACATCCAGGCAGCTTCCAAGATTAGCTATTACGAATTGTGCTACTGTAAACATAGCTTTTCATGTATCACTTTTCTATGATGTCTTTTATTTTTTCAGGAAGATACCTACAGAGGAGAGAAGCTGGGTCAAATGGAATTTCTAGCTTCAGTTTTTTGAAAAATTTCCATACTGATCTCCATAAGGCTTCTGCTGGCTTACATTCCCTCCAGCAGTTTAGAAAGATTCCATTTTCCCCGAAATCTCACTAGTGTTTGTTACCTGGTTTTTTGATGATGGCCATACTTTTTGGGGTGAGATAGAATCTCGTTGTTTTAATTTGCATTTCTCTAATGGTCAGCAATGCTGAACGTTTTTATTGTATTTATTAGCCATTTGTACTTCTTCTGAGAATTGTCTGTTCATTTCACTTGCCCTTTTTTTGATTGAGTCTTTGATTTGGGAGGTCTAATTTTTTGAATTATTTATGTATTGTAGATATGAGTCCTCTGAGGAGGAGCTGGCAACATTTTTTTTTCTCCTTCTGTAGGTTTTCTTTTCACTCTGTTGGTTGTTTCCTTTGCTGTACAGAAGCCTTTTAATTTGATGTGATCCCATTTGTTGCTTCTCAGTGTTATTTCTTATGAATTTGGGTTCTGTTCAAAAAGTCCTTGCCAATACCTGTGACTTCGAGTTTTACATTTTATCTTCCAGCAGCTCTGTGATTCTGTTTTGGCATTTAGATCTTCTGTCTGTCTTGACATTGGTACATGGTGAGCATTATGGACTTGGACTCCATGTCTGGCATGTGGATAGCTGCTTTCTCTGCACCATTTATTAAAGGGGCCGTCTTTGTTGCAGTGTATGTTTTTGTTTCCTTTGCAAAGGTCAAATAGTTGAATGTTCCTGGGGTTTTTTCTTCATCCTCTGTTCTGTTCCATTGCCTCTCAAGTTCATTTTTTTACCAGTGCTGTGCTGTTTTTGTCACTGTAATATAAGTTCAAATCCAGGGTTCATTTTTAATTACACTGAAGGTAAAACTTTACTTCTGATATTCTCTCTTTGAGTGTTTCAGGCCCATTTCTTGTCAGATTGGACAATATCCTAAAGTTTTGGTATGTGGTTCCTACAAACTGACTCAGATGAAGTATGCCCTTGGCCAGCCATGGTTTTGTTTTGCCTTTATCAGAATAACTTTGGCTTTTTATGAGACTCTTGAAAACTTTGTGTCCCTGCTGCGGCTTCATTTAGTTATAATCTGCCTGTCTGTGTCCCGTGTGCACATGCTGATGGTGTAAGCTAGGGTGTGGGTGCCCCTGGTCACCCCCAGTTCCCCCGTGCTCTGCCGAAGGATGTGGTGAGAGTCAGTGTGAGTGTCTGCTTGTTTTAGTACCATTAACATTGTATGGTGGTATAATTAGCATGAAAAGACAAAGTATGAAATACTTCACATGTAGTGTAGATGAAAATTATCTATAGATACTGAGTGTCATATAACATCACAGAAATGTAGTCTTCTGTCTCTGTGTGCATGTGCGTGTGTGGTGGGACCTGAACCCAGGAGTTCGTGTATGCCAGGCAGGCACTGTACCGCTGAACTGCAGCTCTAACCTGCCCTCCTTTTTAAACGATGTTGAGACCAGGTTTTGCTAAGTTGCCCACACTGGGCCCAAAGTTTCTGTCCCCTGCCTCAGCCAAGCAAATGTATGGGATTATGGAGTGTAGTCTTTCTGCCGTACCCCACGGTAGCCTCTATTCTCCTCTTTGGGGATAAAAATAAATAAGCTCCTAGGCCTTTCTTCCCCAGCCTGGTAGGACACCTTCCACACCTTCCGAGATGCTGGTGTCCCGCTGGTCAGCAGCTGCTTTCTTACTTCAGCCTTGGTATGGGTTGGGTCCAAAGTGCCCCCTAGTGTCACACTTCTCAGAGGTGAGGCTTCTAGGAGATGACTTGGTCAGGAGGGATCTACCGTCCTCATAGTTCAATGGCTTATGGGAGGTGATGGAGACGCACGAGATGGGGCCTAGTTAAGGGCGTGGTCATCAGTTGTGACCTTGGGGGCCCCAGCTGCTCTTGGTCCCTTCCTCTCTGGCTCATTCACCCTGTCTGCTTTCTGACTGCTGTGAGGTGATCCACTCCTTCCACCATGCCTGTGCATTGTGTTTCTGCCTGACCACAGGCCCACAGCAGTGGAGCTGGCTGGCCATGGACCGAGACCTCCGAAGCCTTGAGCCAAGACGAGCTTTTCCTTCCTTGTTTATGTCAGGTTGTTTAGTCACAGCAGTGGAGGGCTGACCATCACAAGACTACAGAGTTCTCCCATCTGATCCTTAGAAGAAGCCCAGAGAGGGCAGGATAGCAGATCTGTTCCTTTTCACAGGAACATGGAGACCAACAGGGTCATGTAACAGCATAGCATGACCAAGGGGCGCAGTCTTTACTTGAAAGTGTCCTTGCTGAGCTCGTTTTATTTTCATAGCAGGCAGACACCAGGGTCATCCCTGGTGAGAGTGATGGTGAGCCGGGCCGTGTGGAGATGAGGCCAGCTCCAGGTGGCCCAGTCAGAGACGAATCATCTTCCCAGCCCAGGCTGAAGGGCCAGCTGTCAGTCTCTCCGGTCCCCAGAGGGTGCCGGGCCTGCTTACCCACATTTGTGTCCCTAGTGGTCAGGGTCCAATTGCAGAGAACCTAACTGTGAAGGAGACCAGCGTTTCCCCTCGTGGTATCTTGGTTTTGGTTCTGTTTTTGTTTGTATTAATGAGTAAGCTGTGAAATACTATGGTTTCCTCTGAAAATGGTAGAAACAGCTTCAAGACTTGTTAATGTTGCAATGTATATAATTTTATGTCTTCCTTATATCTTAATTTTTTATTGTTACTGTTTGGCTTTGGTTTTGAAAAGATGATTGTTACAGGTTACCATGGTACACACCTATACTCCAAGGCTACTCAGGAGGCTGAGGCAGGAGGATCACACGCTGCAAATCAGCTTGTGCAGATTTAATGGAACTGTCTGAAAAAACCAAGGGCTAGGATGGTAGCTAAGTAGCAGAGCACTTGCTTTACATAGTTAAATCCTTGGTTCAATCCCCAGTACACCCCCCCCCCCCAAAGCCCAAGGTAAAAAGGTGCTCACTGAGGGAGAGAGAGACTGAATGAACATGAGGGCATCATTCCTTTCTTCCCTTGCGGTGTATTCCCACGCTTAGTACAGTATGGAAGCAGTCTTTCCCAGAGATGTTTGCTGTGTATTTTCCATGACAGAAGAATATATTAATATATTGAATGTGTTTTTGAAATTTTTCCAACAAAAATAAGATCACGTTCTGCTTTTTCACTCCACAATTTGTATTTTATCTATGACTCTGTAACAAACTGTCTCACAGTTTAAAACTATCACTTTGGTATTGCTCATAATTCTGTGGGTAGATAGGCTCTCTGCTTTTTCACTCCACAATTTGTATTTTATCTATGACTCTGTAACAAACTGTCTCACAGTTTAAAACTATCACTTTGGTATTGCTCATAATTCTGTGGGTAGATAGGCTCAGCTGTGTGGTTCTTAGGTTATTGGCCCAGGATGTAGTGTTTTGAGGACTCAGTTTTGAGGGCTATGACTTCGAAATGATTTATTGACTGTTAGCAGTTTTTAAAAGCATTGCCTTGCTAAATTCTTAGAAGGGATGGTGTTTTAATGCACTAATGTTCAGTTGATTTATAAAAAAATTGAACTTTAGACTGGACATGGTGGTGCACACCTGTAATCTCAGCACTTGGGAGGCTAAGGCAGGAGGATCACTGGAGTTGGAAGCCAGCCTCAGCTGCAGAGTGAGTTCAGTGCCTGTCTGAACGGTGTATGGAAAGCCTTTCAAGACAAAAATTAAACCTTAATTTATGATTGTAGTGCTATCAAAACTGGAAGATTTCTACCCCATTTTTTTTTATTAGTACATGTTTACCATACACAATGATCACATTCATTATAGGAAATTTGTATTTGTATGTAATGTAGCATAATTCTTCTTTCCTCCCATTCCCTTTCCTTCCCCTCCCCATTGACAGAAGCTTTGTTTCCATTTTCCTTTCATTGTGTTTTCTTTTTAACCTTTTCACTTCCTTTCCTCTTCTCTCCACCCTCCTTTATTCTCCTCCCATTTGAACAAGGTCTTTGTACTTCCCAGTATCTGTCTTCCATTTTGTTCCTTATTTACCCTCTGAGTTTCTCACAGCAGAGAAACAATACAGTATTCAAACTTGTGTGTCTTATTTATTTCACTCTCAGTGATCCTCCGACCTCAGCCTCCCAAGTGCTGGATGTGCATCTCTATGCCCAGCCTGTTGCGTCTGTTTGCTAGTATTTTACTGAGGATTTTTGGGCCTGTATTCGTTAAGGAGATTGGACTATCATTCTTTTTTGGTTAGATCTTTCTTTAGTGTTGGTATCAAGGTAATGCTTGTTCCCAAGAATGAGTTTGGGAGTATTGCTTCTCTTTCAGTTTTGTTAAGGTGTTTGAGGAGTAGTGACATTAAATCTTCTCTAAAATTCTTGTAGAATTCAGCAGTGAATTCTGGGCTTGTCTTTGTTTTTCATTTTTTCTATTACTTGTCTTTTTTCGACACAAAATACCAATACCCCAAAGTTGAGAGAAAGGAAATGATAAAGATCAGAGCAGAAATTTTGCTTTTTTTCTTTTTCTAGAACCTTTGAGGTTCAACATTAAGTTTATTTAGCTCACAGTTTGTGGAGATTTCAGTCCATAATTGGCTGGCTCCAAGGCAGGGTGGCATATGGCAGAGGGTAAGTTCATGGTAGGAGAAGTCAGTGAAAGCAATGAGAGAGATAGAGACAGAGAGAGACACACAGAGAGAAAGACAGACAGACAGTGAGAGAATACAAGCCTCTTTTTGTCCCTTATAATGTATCCAGGCTACCTGCCCTGGGGCATATGTAGCACTCACACCTTCAGTTCCAGCATTGGACCATGAATCAATCACAATCCTCTAGATTCAGGCCCCTCCAGGAAGCCTCCCCCCATGACTGCATGAGGTTTTGGGGGCCATCCAGACACAAGCCATAACGTTTCTTCATTTTCACTTATTGATACTAGATTGTTTAGAATTTTTGTATCTTATTAATTCAACTTTCATAATTCATATATATCAAGAATCTATCCATTTGTTCTGAGTTTTCCTTCTTACTAGAGTAGAGGCTCTCAAAGTAGATATTGATCTGGATTTTATTTATTTATTTATTTAGAGACAGAGTCTCACTATGTAGTTCAGAGTGGTCTTGAATTTACTGTGTAACCCTGGCAGACCCCCAACTCATGGTGATCCTCCTGCCTTAGCCTCTCAAATGCTGTGATTATAGGTGTGCACCACCATGCATGGATTTATGCAGGATCTGTTGTTCTTTTACCTTTTTCATTCTTTATTGTATACATTTTGTTTCTTCTTTCCTTTTCTTGAAGTTGGCTAAGGATTGGTCTATTTGATTTAATGTTTCAAAGAACCAACTTTTCATTGATCGTTGTATTGTTTTCTTAGTCTCAGTTGCATTAATTTCTGCTCTGATCTTTATCATTTCCTTCCTCATGTGGGCTTTGAATTTTGCTTGTTCCTTTTTTATAACCTTTGAGGTTCAACATTAAGTTAGTTGAACTCACTCTGTTTTCCTGATATGGGAATTCACTGCTGTAAATTTCCCTTGTAGGACTGCTTTCACTGTATTCCAAAAGTTCCAGTATGTTTCACTGTCATGATCATTTAATTGCACAAAATGTCTAATTTTTTCTTCAGTTTCATCTGTGACCTATTGGTTGTTCAAGAGAGTGTTACTGCCAGGGATGTAGCTCAGCAGCACATCACCTGCCTGGCAAGCATGAGGCCCTGTGTTTTGATTCCTGATTGGAAAAAAAAAAGGAAAACAAAAGAGGGTGTTATTTAATTTCCATGTGTTTATGTAGTTTTTGTGGTTTATTTTGCCATTGATTTTCTTATTTGTGATTCCCCAGACCATCTAGGTATTGGCATATAAGAAAAATCAACTAGGAAAACAAAAAGTCAGCTCCTAGTGGTAGAGAAATGCACATACGTGTCCCACAATAAACAGTACACCTCTGAGCTGCCTCTGTGCTGCCTAACAGTGAGCGGGTACAGTCAGAACCAGATTGAGGGAGAACCAGAGGGAGCAGGTTGGCCTCAGCACTCCCAGCATTCCCTGGTTTGACTTTAACACAGTGGCCGGGCACCACCTGAGTCTCTGATTTGGGTTAGGCCAGGAAGTTGTGTTCCTGAGAGATTTCCAGGCAGTCTGCTGATCTCACCTGGGGACCCACTGGAGAATCGCTGAGCTAAGCATGCATCAGCAAGCTTTCTGTGAAGAGGCCCTTACAAGCCACAGGCTCTGTCACAATCTGTCAAGTTGGGTGTAACCCCCGTGCCATAGACCATACCTGCCCGGCCCTTTCCCTGAGTTTTGCACTTGCAGATTCAACCGACCTCAGATTGAACCGTTAAAGAAAGTAATGCTGGTGTATGGGACATGACCAGGCCTTTTTTTTTTTTTCCTTTTGCCACTGTCTAGGTGGTACAGCATAACGACTCATGTAATGTTTATGAGTCATTAGGTGTTATGAGCCATCTAGAGATGAAGTGTGTAGCGTACATCCAAACCCTACCATTTTTTAGAAGGCCTTGGTTTGCTGTTCATGGGGTGTGTGGGGTGAGGGACAGGCCTAGTTATTTTCTAGGAAAAGTTTATTTGTGGGCATAACTTTTAATTTCATGTAATTTTCATGTGTCATGAAGTGCTATTCTTTGAACTTTTTAACCCTTTAACCTCACTTGTGGGTGGCTGGCAGGCTTTCCCTGGGGGTTGGGAACCACTGAGCTGAAAAGAAGATTGGGCAGCTACTGCCAAGGTAAGGACTCAGAGACCAGGTAGGGCCAGCCTTTCTTCAGCAAATTCTGCTTGCTGGATTGAGCAAGACAATGTTGTTTTCTTACGATTTTCAGGGACCAAGCTTGCTTTTCCTTGTTTCTACCACCTAGCACTGAATGTCCATTTCATTTTTCAAATTTTAATTTCCAGAAACAGCTTCCAGCAGTGGAGAGCACACAGTTTCTGTGTGGGGTGGAGGCAGTGCCAGGAGGGGTTCTGTGGACCTCCCGGTAGCTCTGTGAGCAGGTTTTAAGCATCCCATGGGTGGGTGGAGAGCTGGCAAGTGGCTCTCCTGCCAGCCTCGGAATGAACCTCTCTGGCCTCTTTGTTCAGCCTTCCGCTCTGCCTTGGAGCCAGGCAGCAGCTGCAGAGCACACCGAGCACACTGCGTGGCACAGCGTGGTGGCATCGGAAACCTTTGCTCCCAGGAAATGCTGGCGGCCTGGAGAGGCTCGGGAAGGGGCAGAGTGATTCTCAGCGCCCAGAAGGCCGGGTGGCCGCGGGTGGCGGAGTGCGGAGCCAGCTGCAGTGTGAGTGGGGGGACTGTGTCCTGCCGCCCAGTCCCTGGGCTGAGCAGGGTGGGCTGTGGTGTGTGCGGTGAGCCTCCTGTGTCGGCAGACCTGGGACCTGTGCAGGGGCCGCTTCTTCATGGGTGTGGCTGCGGCAGTCACCAAAAACCCACATGCAAGGAAATTTAAAAAAAGGAAGATAGTGAGCGGTGTAGCGCTGACGCCTTTGACAGGTGGTCCGTTTTCACGCAGGTTTCTTCTCTAAGTGAGGACCTCCTGCCCTCCCGTCCTCCCTCCTCCCTGCAGGTGGGACCAGCCCGGGGGTGTGCTTTGCAGGGCCTGAAAGGAGTCTTCCTCTGTATTCTTTACTCTTTGTTGTCAAAAAGGGATTCCAAATGGATGCACAATTTAAATGTAAATTGGAAACCTCAAGCTTGAGTTTTGCCTAGAGATTAAAGTCTCTGGGGCTGGCAGAGGAGGATACACCTCAGCAGCAGTGCCTGCCTGGCGAGCAGGAGGTCATGGGTTTGATCCCTGGTACCAAAAACAAAACAAAACAAAGCTCTGCAATGAAATGTCCGGATATTAATAAGGGAGAAAGATTAAAAAGTAGAAGTAATGTGAGTTCTGATTAGACCTTGATTCAGGTAGGTCAAGTTTGGTTTAAAAATTAAAAAATAAAACAGTCTCAAGGCTTTTAGAACATTTTGGAGATCGGAACTATGGATAAGGCATTTGCGTGTGCACACCAGGTTGGTGTGTGAGGGTGTTTGTGTGCTGGATACCCCGCCTTTCTGTAAGAGACAGCCTAAGTGCTGCACGTGTCCTTTGAAATGTGGGGCACACTGCCTGTGTTGCAGGGGAAGGTGCGGCGTGGGTGCCCCCTTTCTGCCTGTTTGCAGAGCTCCGGGGCGTGGTCTTGTTTGGATGAAAAATAAAGGTGTTAGTGCAGGAGGAAACAGCTAGTGTGTGGCTGCACCTTTAACCAGGCAAGGAGATTAGGAGACACCAACGGGGCCTTGCCCTGAACCTTGGAGTTGGAGTGGGGGAGGCGAAGCCTGTGTCCCTGAGGCTTGGGGGCGCCCCACGGGGGGATGTGGAAAGGCAGTGCTGTCCCTCCACTTGGCTCAGGAAGGGGGTGATGTAGCTTCCTACTCTAGTGTGCAGTGGTTCTCTTATTTGTATTACTAACTTTATGTTTAAAAAATTAAGGAGAATTTTTTAAACAAATCCTTTCTTGATCCAAACCCATGTGATAGGGCAGTAGACTCTCGTAGAAGGTTAGTGTTTCTACCTGAGGCTGCTCTTCTGTGGTACAGACTGCCTTGCTGGTGTTTGGTAATCACGGGACTAAAGATACTCTTTCCTCTCCTACCCCAAGATCAGAAGCCGGTGAGAAAGGTGCGTGTGGACAGTGGACTCAAGCATCACTCGAGCATCTGTCTACCCGTGGCTGTGCCTGGGTGCTTTACTGTAGACCACTCGACTAGGTTGTTGCTGTGGGTGCCGCCAGGCTCCCACATCAGGAGCCAACCACTAGGAGAGAAGAATCCTTGTGGGAGAACAAGTAGACCTTGGAGGGGGGTGGCAGTGCCTCACGTCGAACCCGGTGAGAACTGTGTCCCACAGGGGAGTCCTTCATGGCTCTCCTTGCCCCCTCTGCTTCTTCATCTTCCCGCCTGCCTTCCACTTCTCCTCTTTCCCATTCAGCACTAGAGTGACCCCGCCCCAGCCTGGTGTGTTTGAAGGTGATTGGGTCCTTGCGCTGTGCTGTCCTGGAGTCTTCCTGGAGGAGTAGCTACAGGTGCAGTTGTAGGTGGGGCCAGGTGTCAAGAGGCTGTCACGGGGTGTGGCCTAGCAGGGCCCTCCCTTCTCCCTGAACCTTCTGCTTCCTGGCTGCCACCAGGGTCGCATTTTCTGCTGCAGCCCCTCTGCCATCCTGTCCTGCTTTGGAGCCAGAGGACCTTGGACTGAAACAGTGAGCCAGAGTAAACCTCTCCTCTATTCGGTGGGTGTTGGGTATTTTGTCCCAGCTGCCGAAAAAATGGTGAAAGCACTGCTCTTCCTCCTTCTCTCCCTCTGCTTTCTCCTCCCTTCTCCCGGCTCCCAGGTGTCCCCCTTCCTCTCACCTCCTGCTCCTGCACTCCCATGCCTGGCACATGAGGCCAGACACGCTGTTTTTGAGAGTACTTGTTGTGTGGCCTCACACGCACTGATAAAGCTTTGCTCTGTCTGGCTCATCAGAAGCCATTTCGAAAAGCAGCTTCCTTGTTCTCAGAGACTAGTGCTTCTGTCCAGTTAGACCTGAGTACAAACTTGGCAGTTTCCATGTGTCAGCCTGCGTGGAGGGCATTTGCCCCTGGCCCAGGCTTGACTCTGACACAGGGTCACTCTGTGGGCTCTGTGAAGTCGGAGAACCCATGCGAAAGCTAGGAGCTCCTCCTGGTCCCGGGTGAAGCCTGTGCACCTTGAGCTGCAGACTGGGCTTGGTCCTTACTCCTCCCAGCTTCAGCCACCCTTGACCCTTGGCACAGAGGAGAAACACTTGCTGCTCGGCCTTGTGGGAGCAGTGGCGCTGCCTGGGATTTCTGTGGGACTTGAGGCTGCATCCACAGGGTGTGGTGCTGGCTGGAGAGCTGCATCTCCACCTGAGGTTAGGACTCTGGCCTCACCAGGTCGGCTTCTGAAGGGACCCAGGACACTCTTCTCCCCAAAGGGAAAGCATTTCACCATTCACATGCATAACTCACTCTTAGCCTGTGCTGGGGAGGTGCACACCGCCCTGCAGACCAGGGTGCAAGGAAGAAAAGTGTGGCCACTTGGTCTCAGTGGTGTGTGTGCTGGGCAGCAGGGCGTACATGCCTTGGGGCACTTCTGAGTGACACCAGTGCCCCTGTTTTCCCCAGCAGGTCCACGGCCAGGCTTTGAGATGATGGGCTTGGGAAATGGGCGTCGAAGCATGAAGGCCCCACCACTCCTGCTGGCTGCCCTGGTGGCCTGTGTCATCGTCCTAGGCTTCAACTACTGGATTGCCAGCTCTCGGAGTGTGGATCTCCAGGTATTTTGCTGGTGTGTGTGGATGCCATTGGGGATTTAAAGTTGCTGGGACTGGTCTCAGGGTTAGCTAAGTGTCACTGGAGGCCTGTGTTCCATGGACGCTGCAGTGAGCGCTCAGGGCCTGTGGATTCCTGACCCAGCCCCATGGCCAGGAAGGCTTTGGGCAGAGGCCTGCTTCTGCCATCCTGTCTGAGATTGCTCGTGGGCTCTCTGCTCTTCCACAGAGCATTCAGGTGGGTTGAGAAGGTGGCTGGCTCAAGGGCACTGACTGTATCCTGGTCCTTTGTCCATGGGAGGTAGCAGAAAGCCTTGTTGGCGGTGTGTTGGAGTGATGGTGAAAGCCCTGTTCTTTACCACTACCCTTCAGTGATAGGAGTGATTTAGCTCTCCCACACATGGTGGGCTGGGACAGTGCTGAGCAATGACAAAGGCCTTCTCCTTGCACGAATCCGGGCCTCACGCAGCCCTGGCCTGGTGTGCCCAGTGCCTCTCCTGGCCTTGTGTTGTCTGATTCTGAGCACCCTATCCCTGAGGCCTGGCCCTCCACTCTCCATCTCCTTCTCTTGGCAGCAGTGGCTTTTGCTGTGTTGACAGCTGTGAGTTCTGTCCTCAGGGGTCCTGGCCACAGCCAACGACAGCCTGGTGACTCGCTTCCTGTAGGACAGCGTCAGTCGGCATTGTTCACAGACCATCTCCTTTAACACAGCCCCGCAGAGCAGGCGGACGGAGGTGGGGCAGGCGGACGGAGGTGGGGTGGGGTGCAGGTTCTATCCCTGGCCGTGGGCCCCGAACACTGCGCCTGTCGTTGCGCGTCCTTCTGGCACTTGCCTCACCTGCCAGGGTTGTGGGCCACGACTGAGCCTCACGGAGTCCCTGTTTCCTCTGGAGATGAGGTTTCTGTGTCTGTAGTTGGAGAATCAGGCTTTCTAAAATTCTGTCTAATTACAGAGTTAAGTGCTGAAACAGGTGGTAGCGCAGGCCTGTGATCCCAGCACTCGGGAGGCTGAGGCAGCAGTAGCAAGTTCAGGGCCAGCCTGGGCAGCTTAGCAAGATATTTGTCTCAGGAAAGGCAAACAAGAGTTAGGTGCTTCATTAATGGGGAAGAGGAACTAGCCTGGCTAGGTTAGCAGAGGTCTGGCAACGCACAGAATATCCTAGTATATGCACTACATGTAAACCTGAGCTGGTTTTGCAGGAGGACATGCAAGCCCAGGGAAGTGTACTGCCCTGCCTGGAGCAGTGTTTCTCCATCAGAGCCTCTCCCGGCTTCCTTAGCATGGTCAGGCCTGGATCCTGGGGTGCAGACCGGGCCCCCACATGCTCTGTGTCGAGGGGCTCAGTGGCCTGCCTGAGGAAGGCTTGCTTGGCCTCACACTGTGGTCTCCTTGCAGACGCGCATCCTGGAGTTGGAAGGCAGGGTGCGCAGGGCGGCTGCGGAGAGAGGTGCCGTGGAGCTGAAGAAGATCGAATTCCAGGGAGAGCTGGAGAAGCAGCGGGAACAGCTGGACAAGATCCAGTCCAGCCACAGCTTCCAGCTGGAGAGTGTCAACAAGCTGTACCAGGATGAGAAGGTGGGTGCCTGGGGTCCCTCATGGTCTCTATTGAGTGACAGTTTCTCCTAGTCTAATGCTGGCTGTAGACTTGGGTACCATGTCAGTATGGTGCAGCTGTGGTCATCTTTTCCACCCCCTGCCCCGTCTCCCTGTTGGTCCCTGGCTGGGCTCATTGGGAGAGCCTGGTGCATATAGTGGTGGCAAAAATGCAGAAGAGTCAAGGTGTACTGAATGCTTCATTCTCTGTAATTCTGGAAACGAGCCCAGGTGCTTTACCATTGAGCTACATCTCAATGCATTTTGCTTTTCATTTTGAGGCAGCCTTGTTAAATTGCCTAGGCTGGCCTCAAACTTGTGATCTTCCTGCTTCAGCCTCCTAAGGTGAGTTTATAAGCCTGTACCACCATGCATGGCTGTTTTTAAGCGTTTTTTCTTTTTGAAATAGTATACTAACGTGTGTCTGCATGTGTTTCCACTTGTTGTTATTTGGTGCTTGGTGGTTGTGTCAGCTTGCCAGGTGCTTCTGCAGTTTGCTGATGTGTAAGAGCCCAGACTCTGGGAACCTCGAGCTCTCAGCATGGTCCTCCAAATGCCCAGACATTTTGTGCACATGTGAAGGTGTGGCTGCTGCCTTTGGAGGGGAGGAGGAGTGGGTGGAGAGGAGTTGCTGCCTGCTGTTTGCCCCAACAAACAGGGCTGGCTTCCTGCAGGTGTGGAGGGGTCTGCAGAGCTCTCTCACTGCAGTGCAGCCAGGAGTGGGCTGGCTGCTGTGGGTGAGTTCTAGTGCAGAGGAGCTCAGCGTGCCGTGGGGCTAGGACTGCAGATGTGGAACTTCTCAACTGTGATTCACTAGCTGTCCCTTAAAAAAAGACTGCCTGTAAGATGGGCAGGGTGAGGCAGGAGGATTGCAAGTTCAAGCCCAGCAGAGCAGCTTACTGACAGAGCAGGACTCTGTCAAAGTACAAAGGACTGAGGATGTAGCCATGGGCTCCATTGTGACTACTTGCAGAAAGAATCTGTGTCAGGGCTTCTGCAGCAGCTCAGTGACAGAACACGAGTGGAGCGTGGTGAGGCTCAGGATTTGCTCCTGGCCCCAAAAAAGAAAAGAAAAAAGGAAGGAAAAAGAAGCCCACATAAAAGAGGAATTGAAGAGGTGACTGCTTCTGTGTTGTGGCTCTTATTTTTTGAGACTGACTTGGTATTTCCCCAGGCTGACCTTGAACTTGGTCTTGCTGCCTCAGTCTCCCAAGTGCTGATTACAGACCTGTGCCACCACTCCCAGCCCTGCTTTCCTTTTTCAAAAGGGAGTATGTGTATAGAAACCACTGGGGACCTTGCAGAGAGGAAGCATCAGGGGTCACAGGAAACATGCTGAAGGTCAGCATTGGCAAAGCCTGGAGCCACAGTGAGCCAGGCAGAATGCCCTTCACAGGAGCCTCGGGGTGCTGGGAGCTCTTGGGATGTTGGGTGCTCAGTGCTACCCTGTGTTTGGTGCTCATCTTTGTCACAGTAAAAACCAGACAGATTGTTTCTGCTAGGAAGGAAGCGTGGTGAGCCGCAGTCCACTCCCACAAACTGTCACTCATGTGTTGCGTCCCAAGCCGTGAGTACTGGCATAGACTTTCTGTCAGGATGTGTCAGAGCCACATGCCGAGTCCAGGATGTGATCACTCGGATCTCAAGTTCTTTCCCAGTGGCATGTGGCTGGGTACCATGACACAGTCTGGTGCCAGCGGGGGGTTGAGTGGGGAGTGAGCTGTGCGTGGCGTGGAGGGCACAGAGTCTACAGGCTGGGAGTTTGCTTGGCTATGTGATTTTAGGCAAGTTGCTTAAATTCTCTGATCCTGTTTCTCAGATGTAAAGTGGAAATAATGGAAGGACAATGGAAGCCTGATGCTCCAGGATGCCCACAGCGGTTCAGTGAGGTGCTGTTTCTCAGTGTTAGCATAGTGCTTGACAGGAGTGGGAGCTGTCCTTACCCCAGTTGTCCTCACAGAGGAGCAGCAGCAGTGGTGGTGGAGGTGGCAACTGCAGCACAGCAGCAGTGATGCCATCCTTTCTGCACAAACTCCCAGCTGCTCAGAGGCAGTCATGGCCTTACAAACCATGAGACCCATGGCTCTGGGCTGTCCGGGCCAGGACACTGCAGACTCTGTCTAGGAGGGCCTGCTTCCTGGATTGGAGGTGCCACCTCTGGCTGTGTCCCCTCCTGCCCTGCAGGGACACAGCCACTCTCTGGAGCATCTTATAAGCGTGTTCATCATCTGGCTTCTCCCAAGGGCCCTCTCAGCGCCATCACCATAGCCATTGTCCAGTGGAAGCTAGCTTTCCAGGCGGTGTCACAAACACCCGAGGAGATTGGCTGTTAGGGAGAAAGGGTCACCTTGGCTCACTGCTCAGCAGGGTTCAGTCAGAGTGATGGGCCTGGCCTTGCTGGGCTTTGATGAAGCAGAAGAGCATGGAGGGAGGAGCTGCTGGGACAAAACTGCTCTTGCTAGAAAGAAGGAAAAAAGGGAAGGAAGGAAGGGAGGGAGAGGAGATTGAAGGGAAGGGAGAGGAATGGGAAGAAAAAGAATCAAGTTATGTCATGTGCAGGTATGAATTCCCTGTGGTAAATAAATGTGATCATTGTGCATGTCAGAAGTGTACCAGTGAAATTAAAACACAAACACACACGGAGAAGATGGGAAGAAGAAGGGAGAAGCCAGGTCCTGTCACCTTCTGCTGGCACCCCGATGACCTGGAGACACCCCTAATGCCATGCTGGGGACCATTTTTTAAACACATGACCTGTGGGGGACCAGGTCCAAACTACAGCAGGCTTCATTATCTGAACTCTGAGGAGACAAAGTCTTAGACACGGTGCCATTTTCTCTTTTGCTGAGATAGGGTCTCACTAGATAGTCCAAGCTGGCCTCAGATTTGTGGAAGTCATCCTGTGTTGGCCTCCTGTGTGCTGTGCCTGGCAGTGCCTTCTTTTTGTTTCCCAGATTGCTCTAAGAGGAGAGGGGAAGGTGGAAAGGGAAGGTCCCTGCCCCGCAGGAGGAGGAGGATGTGGGTAACTTTCCAGGGAGCTGGGAGCCTTTTGTTCCGCTGTTCACATGGTAAGGAAACAATAGGTGATTTGAGGCGGCAGAAACATTATAAAGTGTGTGCTGTGCGTGTGGAACATCACATGGCACCTCATCCGCTCATACGTTTTTTATGGTTTATGTGTTAAAGAGTTAATATAAACACTGAAAAGTAAAAGTTAAAAAGTAACAGGAAGAAAAGGGTTGGAGGCTGTTTGAGAATAAAGAACCTGGTGCAGACAGCGCAGCTGGCCCGAGGGAGAGGCTCAGATGACGCAGCCCTAATGCCAGCACACAGGTGTGTCACTAGCTGGCTCCGCTAACCAGTGTTGCGCTCAGCCTGCTCCAGCCCTCGCCATAGCCTTCCAGGCCCACGGCTCCTCCCATCACGGGTGTGGGCCTCGGGAACGGGCCTGAGCTGGAAGGGCCTGGGGCAACTTGGCTTCTCTGCTGCCCCCATGGGAGCGCGTGACCTCAGGTTCGTTGGGATGGCCCGTTTGCCAGGGGACAGTGCAGCCCTTTCTAGACAAGCTTACAGAATGTCATCTTGGTATTGCCCTGCTTTCAGAGACTATTATATTCCAACTGGCTCTTTTTTGGCTATTTTGCAGTCTTGGGTGAGAAAAATCTATTTCACTTTTTTTTTCCAAATCTATTTTATTTCAAGGGTAAAAAGAAGAAAAAAAAACTACAACAAAATGTCAAAACACATCTGTCAGGGAGCAACAACAGTACATAAATTGCTCATTGTCATCCCCAAATCATTGGCTCAGAGCACAAGACCTCTGCATTCAACTGTCCAGACCATACCAGCACAAATCTTTCTCTTCATTGAATTCAGAGAAAGTGTAATTATCTTTTTATATATACATACACATATGCATACACAAGAAACATCTGTTTCAAATACTTAGCATCACTACATTATTTTTTCCTTAATTTTATAAAAATTACCACTTGTGATTTGAATTGGGATGAGGCTTCTCTTTACAGTTTTTTTTTTTTTTATTGGTACCGGGGATCGAACTCACAACCATGCACTTGCAAGGCAGGCGCTTACGCCACTGAGCTAAATCCCCAGCCCTCTCTTTACAGTTTTAAGTACTCATAGAGTGTCTGATGCAAATTATGTCTCATCTGAAATTCCTGGGACCAAGAGTGTTTCAGACCTTGGATGTTATGGACTTTAGAATAATTGCATATGTGATGTGTAGTGTGCTGTCATGCGAATGAGACCAAGTCTAAACTCTAAATTCATTTACGTTTCATACAGACATCGCACACACAGTGTGAACATGATCTCTTTCGGTATTTTTGATGTACCTGTGTTTCATTGTGACCTATCAATGAGGTCAGATGTGGGTTTTCCACTTGCGGTGTCATATGGATGCTCAAAAACCTTTGGATTTTGGAGTCCTTCAGATTTTGGGCTTTTCAGAATCATGGTATGCAATCGGAGTGACTGACGGGTGAAGGAGGCCGTGTGTTGGGACCTGTGGCCAGGCAAGTTTGCAAACTTGTGGAACGTCAAGACTGATTTCCTGCCTTCACCACTACCCCATGTCCTGGGCATTCCCTGTTACTCTGGGTGGTTTTTATATCCAAGTGAGGGCCTCGACAAAAGTTTGAAAACCAAACCTGTCAGGGAAAATGTGGTAAACAGAGAGATTCCTCTTCCTGATCACTGCTTCAGGTCAGCCTTGTGTGATAGACTTTTCCTTGATGATGGACACGGTCTCTGTGCTCCATATTACCTATCCACTGGCTGTGTGAGGCTAGTGAATACCTGGACTATGGCTGGTGGGACAGAGAAGCTGAGTTTAATTTTAATTTGTTATGGTCTAAATCAGGAATGTCGCCCAAGAGGCTCAGGTGCTCAGAGGTGGGTGTTACAACTGGTTTTCTGTTAGGAGCAGGACCTGATCAGAGTTGGGCACTAAAGAGCATGACCTGGAAAGGTGCATCCCACTCCTGCTTCTCCCTTCTTTCTCTGCTTGCTGAGCACTGTGCCATGAGCACTTTTCCTCTGTCATGTTGTTCTTTAAAGTTGCTCACTATAATCTGGAATAACTTCTTTTTCTTTAGAATGACTGAAATATAAGCCAAAATAACTTTTGGGTGGCTGGTGTTTTGTCTCAGCAAAGAAAAAGTTTCTCAGATAGTTTTTGTTGCCAGGAATGGTGTCATGGCTGTGACTGACTGACCATTTGGTTCAGAAGCCTTTGGATCTAGTTTTTGGGAGGAGTTTGGGAAGGTTTGAAGATGCCGGCTAGAGAAGCCCTAGAATTCTGTAAGCAGAGCTCCATGAGTGATACAGGTCAGAGCTCAGAAGATAAAAATGCATGGAGTAAAGGCCACATGGTCAGGAAGTTTTAGTTGGGTACCAGCACTCCATTGGCTGTTTAACTGGTTACCATGTATATTACGTTCTGGTAGAAAATTTATCTTCATATTGCTATGTCCTGAGACTTGGTGGGAGACAGATTAATGATGGTAGATCGATTACTCATGGAAGAAGTTTCAAGACAGCCCAATGTTTAGGCTGCAGCCTGGATACTACTTCTGCTTTTAGGAAATATATACTGAAAAACAGGAGCAGAATTTCTAGTTAAAATGTTTTGAATTTCACAAAAAAATCCAACCCCCCCCAAAAAAAAAACCCCCAACAGCTTCTATAGTTGGTCCCTATAAAGTTTTGGCCAAGGGGCTTAGTTACTCAAAAGATTAACATTGAAAACATCCAACCACATGTGGTGGAACATGCCTGTAAACTTAGTCTTTGGGAGGCTGAGACAGGAGGGTTCTCATGAGTTTTAGGCCACCCTGGGCTACGTGGTGAGTTCTTACACTGCACAGCAAGACCCTGTCTCCAAAACAAACAAACAAAACAAAAGCAAGAAAAAAGAAAAAAATCTAAATACTTTGCATCAGGACAAGAATGTTGCCCTGCCAACATTACAGGAATCAGCAAGCCTTCTCCTTTCAGAGGCTTATAGATGTAAAGCTTTCATTTAAAAAGAAGAAGAAAAAAAAAAACCCAGGAAACTCAGTTCATTCAGGACCAACTACTACTTTTGAGTTTCGCCACATGGTATTCTGATGTCTCTACAACCATGACTCAAGGAGCCCTGGCTGTTGCTTGAGCTGGTGGCAGAACTAGGTGTCATTAACATGGCATGTAGGGTACCGTGGTACCTCAGTTCATTTTTGTTTATTAACAATTTGGTTGCAAGCAGACGCATTTGACAAAACTTTTTGTTTGTGAATTCTGCATCAGGCAACAAACAGGAACATGGTTATCATTTCCAGAATCTTGGAGTGAATTCTTGCTTTACATACCTTCCCGGCTTGCAGAACAGGTGCCCCCAGTTTCTGCAATATTGCACTCTTCCTTTCTGATTTGCTCCCTAAGGGTAGCTGCAGCCTGATCATCCATTCCATCTTGCGATTGGCACTGTTACACGTCCGGGGCTCTTGTCATGAGTGGGTGAGTGACTGCCAGCAGTGCACACATACTTCAGGATGTCAGCTGGGCTGCAGGCTCCACATCCTGTGCAGCTTGCATTGCTTTGGAGGAAGGCGAGTTTCCTTCTGAAGTTTAACAGCCTTGGGAGTTACATAAACAAAGAGATCTGTGTTAAGGAAAGGAGTTGTGCAAGGTCTTTTCCTGAAAAAGCCTTAGAGGGTAAAGTGGAGTCGAGAGGGGTTTGTGCAGGAAGGATGATGTTTGCGGCAGGCATGGTAGTGTGCGAAGCTGAGGTGGAGGTGGGAGTGTATTGTTGATGAGGTGCACGTGGCAGGTGTCGTAGCAGCCTTGCCAGTCCCTCAGGGGACTTCCCTCACTGCACTCTGGATGCAGGGTGTGGTGCTGCGCTTGTTCCGCGTGGAGGATCGTGTGCTTCCATGGATTGGATGAGAGAGAAGCCTGGCCCGAGGGGAATCCATCTTTGGCTGGAGCACTGAGCCGTCAGCAGGTTCTGTGTTGGTTGTTTGAACCAAGTCCACATTCACGATCTTTTAATAACACAGGTTGAGGATCCCTTATCCAAATGCTTGGGACTAGAAGTGTTCCAGCTTTTGAAGGTTATTATTTTCCAGTCATTTTTTGGTCATGACCTTTACTGGTGGAGTCTCCCTAATTTGAACACCTGAAATCTGAAGTGCTCCAAGATTGGAAAAGCTTTGAGCTAGGGACAGTGGTTCATGTCTATATTCTCAGCTACTTGGAAGGCTGAGGCAGGAGGATTACTTGAGCCCAAGAACCTGAGGCCAGCCTGGGAAATAGAGCCAAGTCTAGTTTCAAAAACAAACAACTTTCAGGTTTTGGAATTTTGCATAAGGGCGGCTCAGCCTGTAGATAACTTCAAATGAGGCACCCACTGAATCCTGGGGCTTGAGCTGTTTTCTTTTTTGTACCAGGGATCGAACTCACGACCTTGTGCTTAACCAAGCAAGTACTTGAACTGCTGAGTTAAATCCCCAGCCAATGAGTTGCTGTTTTCATTTCTCCCCTTTTCTGCCTCCTTGTCTATGGTTAAGACTCGTGGCATAAATGGAGTTGTGCAAGTTCCTGTGCGTTTGTATCACCCAGAGTAAGGAGGCTCTCAGACAGTCACTTCCCTGTGCTGGCTGTAAGAAGGGATAGACTAGTTTTGAAAGACAAAAATGACTTTATGCTTAATAAATTTCCAAGTCACCTTTTCCTTTGTTAACAAGATGTGCTGTTATAGATAATTTTGAAATATAAAAGAGAAAATTGGAATTTCCCGTAATAACACCATCATTGAATAGATTACCATGGAAAACCCTCCGCTTTTGTTTAAAAAAGATTTATATTAAACTTTTATAAATGACTGTTTGTCTTCACGTTTTTATAAACATGCCATATAAATTATAAAATACAAGTGTGGTTTTAAGAAATTATAAATAGTTCAAATACTTTAGATCGTGTAAAACATTGAAGAAAGAAACTCTTGACTTATTATGCAGCATTATAATTTAACAACTTCAGGGGTGGAAAGTTGTTGGTTTGAATGAGGTGACTCTTCACAAATGCTTGTAGAAGGCGCTGTCTATGTGGCTGTGGGAGCTGCTGGCATGAATGACCGATGTAAGCCTGAGCTGCGTTTGGCTCCGGGGAGGGACGTGTGTGCCCACATCAGCTCAGGCATCTATGCTTCGTGTTTGGCCCCCCAGATCCTAGCGGCTGGAGCTAGGACAACAGCTGTGAGTCCCAGCAGACACCTGTGGCTGGCCGTGTGGAGCATTCCAGGGGCCCTGGAAAGCAGGGAGAGAGCTCGGAGTACCCCTCATGCTGTGGTCCCTGGTTGGCAGCCTCCTCAAGCCTTCCTGGGCAGGGCTACATATACGCCACAGCCTGGGCGTGGGCTTCTGGCCCTGTCAGAGCGAGGCAGGTGACCGCCAAGAGGGAGCAGTGGCATCTTCTCCTTTGTTTCTTAGGATGGCTTTAACAGATCCCAGCAAACTGGCTGAGGCAGGAGGGTCTCTGGTTCAAGCCCAGCCTGGGCATCTCAACATAGAAGCTGAGGGAAAGCAGTGGTGTGGAGCTCAGTGTGAAGTTTGGATTCAGGACTTGGCCACAAGAGTAGCATGGAAAAGCACAGTACATGTATTCTTTCCCAGCACTGCGGGCCAGAAGTCTAAACCAAGACTAAGAGGGTCCTGTTCCCTGGGACGCTGCGGGAGGGCCCCTCTCCTCTACGGCCCACCCGCACCTTCAGGCTGGGAGGATTGAGAAGAGGATGGAGGTGCCCAAGGTTCCTGGGGTGTCTTAGGCCAGCCGTGCTCCGTCTCCGGCCAAGCCTTCTACATTCCCAGCACCTGGGGGTGCGTGTGGGAGTCTGGAGAGAGGGTGCTGCGCGCTGGGGAGTCAGGGAGAGGGTGCTGCGCACCGGGGAGTCTGGGAGAAGGTGCTGCACGCTGGGTCTAAGGAGCCAGTTGGGGCCTGTGAGGTGAGGTTTGAGAGCCAGCCTGGGGAGAGCTCCAGAGCTTGCCAGGGACAGGGCGTGGCTGCACAGGAAGCCAGTGCAGGCTGCTCTGCCCGCCTCTGCTCTTGTCCTTCCTGGGGCCAGTGCCGGGCTCCCTGCTCTCCCTGTCGTGGCGGAGGACAGCCATGTGTGTGTTGGCTGTGGCTGTATGGGTGTGGAGCGCGGTCTGGGTGTCCATGATCTATGGGTCTGGGCTGCAGTCCCACCCCACCAGGTGACCTTGCGCTGCACCACAGCTGTGTACACTGTCTCATGGCCCAGGTCACTGCACACAGGTGTGACCCGTGTCAGCAGGGCCCTATCCTCGGGCAGGAGAGCCTGCTGCACACTTCAGCCCTCTGCGCTGGGACAGCGACAGACCTGTGCAAGTGAGAGCTGCGCCGAGGTCACAGGACCCAAGGGTTCCCGCTCTGCCCTGCTGTGCTGTCGTCCTCTTACAGGGACACAGCCAGGAGGTCCCAGGGAAGAGAGCGATTGGACCTACAGTGGCTGCTCCGGGCCACACAGTCCCTGGAGTCTGTGTAGGGCAACAGGGCCTGGAAGGGGTCCCCACTGCTTCTAAACAGCCCCGAGCTGTTGCTGCCCCAGAGCCCAGTGAACTGCAGTGTGCAGGGCCCACCACGCCTGCCTTGCTGACTGGACAGTGCCGACCACTCGGGTGCTGTCCCTGTCTGAGGACGCACCCAGGCCTCTGCAGGCTAGAACGCCGATGCCTTTGGCTCTCTCCACCAGCCCTGGCTGCCAAGGCTGAGAAGGTCCCAGTTGAGCTGTGCTGGCATCCAGACAATGAAGTGTCAAATCTACTAGACTTAGGTTAAAAAATAAAACATTTCATTCATTAACAATTTTTATGTACTCCGCATCTTGAAGTAATTGGGTGGTGGAACTCTCAAAGGGTCACTACGAGTAGGGTGCCAATCACAGCCTGGGGAGCAGAGGGCAACTTCACTGCCGCCTGCCAAGTCCCAGCTCGAGAACTCTGGGGCTGCACCTCCTCGGGCTTCGCAGACACCCCAGCAGCAGCGAGCTTGGCTTCTGCGGGAACAGAGCCCATGCGTGGGCTGGGGACAGCCTGTGTGCCCAGGGCATCTGCAGGTCTTCCTTTGCACTCTTCCTAAGGGCAGTGGGGGGCGCTTCTGGCCTCTTCCATGTGTTTCCAGAAACATTTCACACACACATGTGCACTGTTTCTCCACCACCCCGAAAATGTGAAGAGCAGCCTGATTGTTTAAGGTGGAATGTATTAACTTATTTAAAAATAGTTTTGTTTAATACGAGTTTTTGTACCTTATACAGAAGATAATAAAAAATTGGGAAACGTTTGTGTATTTACAAGTAGATGGGGGAGGATAAAAATGTATTTTCTTTGAGAGATAAAGTCCCATAGAAACAGAAATATCTTCAGATACTTCAAGTTATGAAGTCCTAACTCCTGGACAGTTGCAGACTAATGCGGATTTCTGGGAGAGGCTGAGGGAACGGGCAGAAGAGGAACCCGTGGCACTGACCTCATTCTCCTCTGTGGCAGAGGTGACGTGCGGACGTGTGATGAGGTGCGGTGCCCCTGGCCCCTGTGTGGAAGGTTCCCCACCACCACGTGGGGACCACTCACCCAGGGGAGGGTCGCTCTGTGCCTAGGCCCGGCGGCAGGGCCGTGCTGTTATTTAAGTGCACAGCTCAGCCACCCTGTCTGCGCAGGGTGTTGGCCAGGGCGTCTCGAGGATGGTCTCCTTTTCCTTGCCGAGCCCCTGCACGTCGACCTCATCTCTCCCGCCCTGGAAGCCGCCTTTCGGTGAGCTGCTTCTGCAGCTCCGCCTCCTTCAGGTGCTGAGGCCCTGGGACTGGGGAGCAGCCCCTTATGACTGGCTCGCCGTTTGCTTTAACCCAGTGTCTTGGAGGTGCACGTGGCAGGTGTCACAGTTCCCTTCTTTAGCAGCTGTGTGACATTCCTGTGTGTATGTGTTACAGTGTGTCGGTCCATCTGTCTTCCGGGCCACTTATGTGGTCCCCCGCTGTGACTAACACAGGGAACGTGGGGAGCACGTATCTCAGAGGAGCCAGCTTGATTTTATTTATTTTGCCTCTGTAGAAATGGGATCCTGGGATCCTGGAGAAATCTTAGACTTTTCCACTGAATGTTGAACAAGCCAAAGTTTCCAGCTGTGTAAATCTGATCCCTGGTCTGCGCTCTTCCCTCACAGAACAAACACAACCCCGGAAGATCTCTTGCCAGTTGGTGAAGTCGCAGACCCTTGTGTTGGTTTCCCCCCTGCTGCCATCCATCCTCATGGGTCACAGGCGCAGGGTCACAGGCACAGGGTCACAGGCACAGTCTGTCCAGTGGGGTCAGTGGCTGGGTCACTGTGGGTGGGCAGCTGACCTTCGAGTCTGGTTCTCGGGAGTGGTCCACAGGCTGGCCTTTGCCTGTGCCTCTCCCCAGACATTGGACTCCAGACACGAAGGCAGGCTGTCCCTCGGTGTCCCGGCCCTGCCCTGGGACGATCCACTGCCTCCTCAGAGGGCTGCTGTAAAGGCCGGGCAGGTGGAGTAAGTGCCTGGCTGAATGCGGCAGAAGGGCCCTCCGAGCTCAGTATGCATGTACCTTCCCTTGTGCTCCTTGTTATTAGCCGGTGTTGGTTCTGTGCTGCTTTCCCACTGCTGTTGGTTTGCCCATCATGTCACCCACTGTGTGCGCATCCCCGCCCCAGGGGCCACAGGCTGCACAGGAGCAGCCAGGCCTGAAGTGGAATGTGTCGAGGGCCTGTTGGTGGGGGCCGCAGAGCCCCTGTGTTCCCCGTAGCCAGCCTGGGTTCAGAGCTGGTATTGAGGAAACAGCCTTTGAGCCCACTGTTTGAGTGGGGGTGGAGGAGCCAGCACTTGGCCTGTCCCCCTTCCCAGCATGCATGTTGTGGGGAGGCTGGGCTGCTCAGCATGAGGGTTCACACTGTGTCTTCTTTCCTTGCAGGCTGCGCTAGTGAACAATATCACCACCGGGGAGAGGCTCATCCGAGACCTGCAAGGTGAGCCCGCCACCTGCCCTCCATGCCCTCTTCCCGGCCAGCACCAGCCTCCTCGGAACCGCCTCTTCTGTCACTCCCTGTGCTCAGGACAGGCAGTGTCAGGACTAACAGAGCAGCCGATGTTCTGCTGAGTGCTTGGTGCACACTCAGCAGCTGTTCTGCCACTAAGCCCCACTCCTGCTGTTTTTTAAGGTTCATTTTGAGATGTGGTCTTGCCAAGCTGCCCAGGATGGCCCTGGGCAGCTGGTGGACAGGCTTTCATGTGCTCCTTATGCCCAGCTGTATTTTCCTAAAACATTTCACCTTTAGCAGTCAGTGAGTGTATCACAAGGGGTAAGGCCCAGGATATCAGCTCATTTATAACTAGACAAAGAAACACTGGCCTGGGCACCTGCCTGGTTTGTGCGAGGCGCCTTGATCCTCAGCACTGCTGAAAAATCACATAAGCTGACATGGAGGAACGCAGAGTGCTTCAAAATCTGAAACTTTGAGACTAAACATGATGGCACAACTAGAAAATTCCACACCTGAACTCACAAGCTTAGTCACAGTGAAAATGCACAAACATACTAAAAATGCCACAAAAACTCCCTCCAGGCCTTGTTTATAAGGTGTAAATGAAGCATGTGTGGATCTCACATTTACACTCTGTCATGTCCCGAGAGAATGCAGAAAACACTCCAGGTCTGAAGCAGTCACGTGGCTTCCAGGCATTCCCAGCAGGGAATGCACAGCTCTATGTGCTGTGTGCCTGTGAAGTAGTGACAGCTACTATCGGCTTAGATAAGATGTGTTAGGGAAGCTCCACCTGTTGTTACTTACTTTTTAGAACAGTGGCTGTTAGGAGCATAAAATCCCTGTGTGGCTCTGCTGGGCAGTGCTGGCCCAGCTCCTGAGTCCCAGTGAGACCTGTTCTGTTGTGAGCTTTTTCAGCTCCCGATATCGGCTCATGCCCCCATACACAGCCTCTGGTCTGCAGCTGTCTGCAGATGAGTGCATTCTCCACAGGGGTGCAACTGTGTGGAATCAGTCTGCCTGTCCCCGTCTGGCCTCTTTCACTTCACGTGATTACTGTGGGATTCACCCGTGGTGTTTGCACTGCTTTTTAAAGCTGAGCAGTGTCGCTGTCCCACACTGGATCAGATTATGGGCTCTTTGTCTTTAAATTGGCTTTATGGAAGTGACTGTGCCTGGCAGAGCCTTCCCTATGTGTAGAACACGTTTCAGTGCTTGGTGACAGGTGCCAGCCTCGCAGCCACCACTGCTGTCCTACTCTAGTCCATACTGTCAGCCCGGCCCCCGTGCTAAGCCTTTGCCATTATGCTACTGCTTGCCTTGGCCTCGGGCTCCTGAGGTGTCCCCTGTGGACACTGCTGAGACTGGCCTGTGCCCCTGAGTAAACCAGTAGTTTTTGGAACTCCCACCCCACACACTGGGCACATTGGCAGTCGTCTAGGGCCATTGTGGGCCCTGCTTGTTACTGTCTCCTGCTTTGGTAGACCAGTGCTTTGCTTTCTGCCCAGCCTGGCTGGCAACCCTGCTGGTTTCTGCAGAGCTGCTGAGCAGAGCTGTCAGGCAGAGGTGGGGGTGATGAGTTTCCTCCAGGAAGTGGCTGCTGCCCTGGTAGAGGACGGAGGACTTAGTGAGCACAGAGTCATGGTGTGCAAGTGCCAGGGGCAGCGTCCCCACAGAGGTTTGCTCCTGGGCTAGATGTCCAAGTCAGGATAAGGGCTGCAGGCATGGGAGAGCCTCTGGGGACAACTTAGGGCTTGCTCTAGGACAGAAGCAGACATGTAGACCTCCCAGCACACGCTAAGGGCTGAAATCAAGGAGAGTCAACAGACATTTGAGAAATGGTGAAGCTCAGGCTCCCCAGTGGCCTTCAGCCTGCTGGTGTGGGCTGGCAGTGGCCAGTGTCTCCTCTTGTCTCTGCCCCTCATCTCCCCTTTGTGTTCTGACATGTTTCATGATCGTGGTGACTTGTTTTCTCCTTGGCACAGACCAGCTGAAGGTCCTGCAGAGGAGCTATGGCCGGCTGCAGCAGGATGTGCTCCAGTTCCGGAGGAACCAGACCAACCTGGAGAGGAAGTTCTCCTACGACCTGTAGGTGCCCGCGTATCCCCGCTGGTGCAGCGCAGCCAGAGGCCACGCATGGGTGCAGTGAGCTCGCTTGTCCTGTCATGGAGTGTGGGGCTCGTGCTGTGTGGGGCCTCTGTGAGAAATGGGTCCTTCTGGGGCTTATGTCCTTGACTGATTGATTTATTTAATTATTGGCACTGGGGATCGAACTCACGACCACATGCTTGCAAAGCAGGCTCTTATGCCACTGAGCTAAATCCCCAGCCCTTATGTCCTTTAGAAAGTATGCATTTGATTTTGACAGTGTAGGCAAAGAAATGGGCTAAGTGTCACCAGCTGGGTTCATAATACAAAATAAAAAAGACACGCATGCACACATGCACACGCATGCACACACAGTGGTTCTCAGCAGGAAGAGAATTGTTCAGCATGCCATAAAACTCAGCGTACCTTAAAATTCTACCAAGTGCAAGTCTACTAGTTAACCAGCAATCTAATTTCTTCAAAAATGAGTTTGAGGACTGCTCTGATGTGGGCTAGATCAAAATATTTGATCATTTTGGCAAAATATTAATAGGATTTATTCCTGGATGGTGACATTGCTGGCATTTTATTTTATGGGGCATAACAGTGTCTGGATGCCTGCAGTGAGAACAGGATATTTGTACAACCAGTGAGTGAAACCCACGGGGAAGACAGTAAAAACCAGTTCATGAGGTAGAGAATAAATCTGTAGTCTGTTCATTTTCCTAGCGTTCTTCCTGTTCTTCCTGCCATAAACACAGTCAGACTGGAGCGTGGGCTTCGGGCCGTGTGCCCGGCCTGCGGCGCAGCCCTTTCCCCTGCAGGCTTCTCCCCTTGCCTGACTTCTCAGGCCAGGCTCAAGTCCTAGGATTTTTTCTTACATAATTGCCATAACTGTAAGGAATTATAGGAGTATTTTTCACTTACCTTATATGTAAAAAATTCATACAGCTCTCTGGCGTCTGCTTGTTTAGGATGATTTTGGATTACTCCTCTAAAGACGTCCGCCTGTAGGTCTAGCTCGTCACCGAGTATGGGCGAAAGGAGCCTAGCAGTGGAGGAGACAAAGCCGCCTTCACCCACTGCCCTCGTAGCAGTGCCCCGGCTCTTCTCAGACACCAAGTTTCCGCTCTGAAACCAAATCCCTGAGAAGCTCGCAGCCCAGATACAGCCAAGCACCCCTGCAGGCTGGGGTGGACCTGAGGGGACACAGCAGCAGAGCTTTCCCATGTGACCATTTGAGTGCTTACCCAGACTGAGCTGGGCCATGGCCTCATGGAAGCACCATCCTGTGTGTGGCCTGTCACTGACCAGTACTGTGTCATGTGGCCCATGAGTGGCCATGGTGAAGATGTGACACAGCCCACACAGGGCAGCAGCCTAGAAGTCACGTCCAGAGCTGTACTCAGCCACACGGGGGGTTCTCGGGTTACTAGTGGTTTTGGCACATCTGTGGCAGTGTCCAGGGACCAGGGTGCTGCTGCACGTGGGCAGGGCATGAGACAGCTTGATGTGGCCCACAGCATCTGTAGTACTGGGGTTAGCAAGCCTGAATTGGGCTCATAATCAAAGAATTGCATTTGGACAAGAATGAAATACCCGCGTTTCATTATTATTTTTCCTTGAAGGATACCTTAATGCTTTTATTTCCCCTCCACTGATTTATGTGCAAAAGGCCATTCCTGGTCTCACCTGGAAAACATTGACCCAGAAGACGCTGAGCTTGCTAGGGGGTGCCGCAGGGCATGGGGTCAGGGAAGGACATGTGTGTGCACGCAGGGTGAGTGTGCATTTGGGCACACTTGCCAGCTTAGACTCGCAGCTCTTTGAGGCCCTTTGTGAGAATCTGAGGGAAGGTATGGGCAGCTTGGCCGTATGGTTAGAAAAGGATGTTGGTGCTCTGTCAGACAGTGAGGAGAAGGCAAGAGCTGGCAGAAGGCCTGGCTGCCTGAGGCCCAGCCGGTGCCTTCTCAGGTTGTCGGTCAGCATGTGTGCCTCCTTCTCCTCCCGCTTCACCAGTGCAGTCGTCGCTGAGTAGCTGCTGCCCTGTCTAAACCAGTCCTGTGCTTTCCTCCCCAGAACGCTTGCGGTAACCCACTGCCATCATGTCTCCGCAGTGGGAGGGACAGTGGCAGGTGCCGTGCTGGAGGGCAGCCAGCGTCCAGCTCTGGCCCTGCGCTGCCTCGCTAGCTCCATGCTTTGAGCTTGGGCTGGGGCGATGCCCTCAGCCAGTGGGTGTGTCCGTTACAGCAACCACCAGGGCCAGGCCTCCCCACGCCTAAGTAGCCCCAGGTTACCCCAGGCTGAGTGTGCATGGTGGAAAAACCAGCCACAGCTTTCAGGAAGTAAGGCTGTCAGTCTGCAGTGGCTGCGTCTCAGAACTGGAGGGTTTTGCAAGTTGTTGCCTTTATTCTGTCGAGCTGGAAAGCAGAGCATGTTCAACCCAGAGTTCGAGACCCTCTGTTCCTCCTTCAGTGGGCTGGGCACAGGTGGTGTAAAGGGTAGCAGGTGACCTGCTTGTTAAGTTCTCAGGGTGTAGCCATCTCTCTTTTTGTTTGCTGCGTGTACGCTCCTGTGTACCAATCTGCCAGACATGAGTTACACTACCCATCTTTGAGAAGTTTTTCCCTGCGAGTTTTTCACTCAGTTTCTCAGCTCTCCCTCCGAGTTTTTCACTCAGTTGGTTCCCCTGGTAACCAGCCCCATCAGAACTTCATGTTTCTGTGTGTGCAGGGCTGTGATCCAGCTGTGCTTTGAAGCAATGAGCGTTGTAGGTCAGGCTGATTGTAGCACATGCTTGGCTCAGAAGGCCGGCTGCTCCCTACAGGTGCAGAGGGCCTGGCTCCACAGCTGCAGCCTCAGCAGCATGGTCCATGACAGGCAGCCTGCTCTCCTGCCTCTTAGCATCCTTGTTGACAAAGCGAGGGGACGATTCTCTTAACTGTTGCACAGCTCTGACATTTGCTGAAATGCTCCTGAATTCCAGGGAGAAGGCCAAAGCCTCCAAGCATGTAACACAACAGAGTTCCTTGGGTGTCCAAGTCCTCCTGTCTAGTTCAGTAGTGACACTTCCCAGAGTTAGACCCTGTGGGTCAGGGCTCAACCCCACAGCAGTGGTTCCATGTCACACTCTTGCCGCAAGTCCTGGTTATTCCCTTGCCACACTACTTCTACTTAGATGCCTTCTAATTCAAGGCTACCTGTCCCTGCTCTTAGGTTTAATAATTTCCAAAATGACTCATAAAACTCAGGACACCAATACTTACGATTATGGTTTTATTATATGGGGTGTGGCTCGGAAGCAGCCGCACAGCAGGAGCCGTAAGGCCGGGTGTTTATTGGGTGGGTGGACAGGAATCTGGTGGAGTCAGCGGCTGCCCTTCCTCATGACCGGAGGTCCAGTGTCTGTCTGGTACACATTACATAGGTGTGACTGATAAAATCATTGGCCATGTCGTTGGACTCAGTCCCCTTCCTGGATGGAGTTGAGCTGAATGTCCTGCCCCTCCATTGCTGTAGTTGGTTCCCCTGGCAACCAGCCCCATCCTAAAGCCAGCTACATGCAGTCACACTGACTCATGGGTTGCTGCTGAAGCCCAGGTCCGGCCCAGGTCCAGCCCAGGAGGCTTTGTGAATAACCAAGGGCTTCCACACTCAGGAAAGCCCAGGGCTTGCAGAATGGCTGGTAATCGACAGAGACCAAATCTATTTTTTGTATTCTACAGATTGTATTTAAAATTTTTTGCAATCGCTGAAGTTCATTTCTTTTTGAGCAGTGTGACAGGTCTCTAGTGGGTTTCAGGCAGCTGCAGTTCTTTTGCTTCTGTCCTTAGTCATTGAGAACTGGCACACTGCCCTGCTCTGAGCTGCCTCTGGGCTGGAGCTCCTGCAGCAGAAAGCAGAGGTCTGTGATTCTCACTGAAGTGGATTTCAGAGTTTGATGTGGGAGCAACATGGCACATAGTCACAGCTGTCGATATTTGTCCGTTCTTTGGCCTTTTTTTCCCCCAAAGGAACCAGTGTATCAGCCAGATGAAAGAGGTAAAGGAGCAGTGTGAAGAGCGGATAGAAGAGGTCACCAGAAGAAGTGAAGCTGCAGCTTCCAGAGGCCTGAACGGAAGAAGCAATGAGCGTCAGCAGGTACAGGGGTTCTTGCCTGGAGCGTCCAGAAGGTGCAGTTGCGCTTTCTTCTGGTGTCTCCTTTCCTCTCTCTGTTGCCTGCTTTGCCCTGTCACGATTCTCCACTGCAGGTTTGTTCCCTGATGTGCAGCACAGCAAAGCCTGGTCCCAGGAGGCCCCGGATCCTCACAGCTGTGGCATCCGGGCCCAGTTCCCAGGCTCAGGGCTGTCTGGGAGTTAGCTCCTTCAGTGTGCAAAGCCACCTGGGAGGCAGCTGCTGCTCTCTGTGACTCCGAAGGAGCTAGGCCGGTGGGAGTGTTAAGTACTGTGGTGAGGGTGCCTGGTCGGTGGTGCAGCTGGGCCTCATGCGGGTGCTGTCCCCACCCAGGGCCACCATGGCACAGGGCCTTCCTGGAGATGGTTGGTGTGTACTAACACAACAGCTTTACTGAGGCATAATTCACATTTATGTTCTTAGCTCATGCAAAGCTTATGATCCTGTGGTGTTTGGCATATTTACAGTGTACAGTCATTGGCACTACCAATCTTACAACATTTTGCTATAAAAAAAACTTTTTTTAGCCAGGCATGGTGGCACATGCCTGTAATCCCAGCACTTAGGAGGCTGAGGCAGGAGGAGGTTCAGGTTCGAGGCCAGCCTGGGCTACAAAGTGAGCTCCAAAGCCAGCCTGAACGCCTTAATGAGACCCTGTCTCAAAAAGACAAAGCAAAACAAAAACCCAACAGAAACTTTTCTTTTGCTCCTCATAGCCATAGACAACTACCAGTGTCCTTTCTGTCTGTGTGTATTTGCCTTATCTGTATGTTTGTCATCAGTAGAATCATACAGTATATGTATGGCCTTTTGTGTGTGGTTTCTTTTCATTAATCACTCTTATTTATTTATCTATTTATTTTTTGATTCTGGGGATTGAACTCATGACCTCGCACTTGCTAGGCAGATGCTTACAGTGCTGAGCTAAATCCCCAGCCCCTTCTTTTCCTTCATATAATACCTTTAGGAGTCATTCATATTGTAGCCTGCTTCAGCAATTTATTCCTTTTATAACTGAGTAGTTTTCCATTGTGTGTATACATCATATTGTATTTACTGACAGTTGCTAGACATTTGGGTTTCTATGTATTGACTGTTGTGAGTAATGCTGCTTTGAATGTTTATGTACAAGTTTTTGTCTGGACATGTATTTTCATTTCTCTTCATTAATACCTAGGAGTAGAATCCTGGGTCATATGATAGTCTATGTTTAACCTACTGAGACTGCCAGACCATTTTCCACAGTGGCCAGACCACTTTACATTTGCACCATCAATTTCTGAATGTTTCTTTTCTTTACATCCTTGTTAACTGCTGTTCCTGTCTTTTTTAGTACACCCCTTCTAGTAGATGTGGAGTGATACCTCATTGTGATTTGGATTTCCATTCAGTAGTAACCAGTAATACTGAGCGTCCTAAGGGTTTATTGGTCATTTGTGTGTCATTGGAGAGTATCTGCTCAGATACTTTGCTCACTTTTTAATTGAATTATTTTTATTAAGTTTGTAATATATCCTGCACATGATGCATGATACTGGATATATGATTTGCAAATATTTTTTCCCATTATGCAAGGCAAGAGCTGTGTCACTGAGCCACATTCCCAGCCTGATTTTTCCAGTTATGTTGGTTGCGTTTTTTTTTTTTTTAATCTTTTTGAGACAGGGTCTCTCTGTGCAAGTCAGGCTGGCCTTGAACTCACTTTGTAGCCCAGGGTGGTCTTGAATTTGCAAGATCCTCCTGCCTTGGCCTCCTGAGTGCTGGGATTACAGGTGTGAAGCGCCACGCCTGACCCTATGTTGATTGCTTTTACACCGTCTTGATGGTTTATACTTGATCCTTTTTGAATTAATTTTGTGTATGGTGTGAGGTAGGGCTTCAATGTCAGTATTTTCTACATAGATATCAGGCTATCTTAGTACTATTTGTTGAAAAAGAACACACACACACAAGACTGTCTTTTTCCTCACTGAATTATCCTAGCATCTTTGTCAAAAATCATTCATGGAAGTAAATCAGTCTATTTAAGTATGAGGACTTCTGTTTATTGTGTCAAACCATACAGTCTTTTTTTTTTTTTTTGGTACCGGGGATCAAACTCACGACCTCGCACTTGCCAGGCAGGTGCTTATGCTGCTGAGCTAAATCCCTGGCCAAACCATACAGTCTTGATTACAGTAGCATTGTGGTGAACTTGGAATTCAGGAAATGTGACTCCTCCAGTTCTGCTGTTCATTTCCAAGATGGTTTGGGCTCTTCTGCATTCCTTAACTTTCCATATGAATTTTAGGATTGATTTGTCAGTTTCATCATAAAGGCATATAGGATGTTGGATGTGTAGATCAATTTAGGGCGTACTGTAGCACCATTTAAAAAACAGTAAATCTTAATGATCCACGGATATAAAATGTGTATGCATTTATTTGGGTCTTTTAGAAAAATCTCTTTCAAAAGTATTTTATATTTTTAAGAAGTCATGCACTTCTTTTTTTAAAATTAATTTCTGTTTTAGGCTGTTACAAATGGAATTCTCTGGGTTTCATTTTCACATTGTTCCCTGCCAGTATTTAAAGTATAATTCTTTTATATTGGTCTTCTATCTTACAACTTTGCTAACTTTACTCTATTTGTTTTTGTTGTTGTTGTTTGGTGATTCTGTATGTCTTTCTGTATATAAAATTACATTATGTACAGAGATAGTTTTATTGTTCCTTTTCCAGTCCATATGCCTTTTATTTCTTTTTATTGACTGATTCTTTTGGCTAGAACATCTGACATAGTGGTAGGTGTGAGTGCACAGTGCAGGCAGCCTTGTTTTGTCCCCAATCATAGGGATAATAGTCTTTCGTTATTGTTTGATGCCTGCTATAGTTTTCACTATGTCAAATTGAGAATATTTGTCCTAGTTTTAATTTTTAAGTATTTATTAAAGAAGAGCAATTCTGCAGCAATTGAAAAGATCTGTGTTTTTAGTTCTATCCATGTTGATACCTGCATCATTGGTTGATTTTATGCCTTTCATTCCAGGATAAATACTGTGTTGTCATGATATATAATCCGTTATATTTATTGGATATGGTTAACATTTTGTTCAGGATTTGGATGTCTACAATAGATTTTGATCTATCATTTTATTTTCTTGTCATGCCTGTGCCTGATTGTAGTGTTCAGATAATAGTGGGCTCATTGAATGAACTGAGGAGTATTCCTGTTTTGACTTTTAGAAGGGCTTATAAAGTTTTGGAATTCTTTAAATGTTTGTTAGAATTCACTAGGGAAACTATCTTGACCTAAACTTTTCTCTTTGGAAAGTTTTAAAATTACTAAGTCAATCTCTTTTTCTATTTTATTTCTACTGAGAATCTTTAGTTTGTTTTTGAATTCTTGTTACAGCTTTTGTCTTTCTAGGAGCTTTCTGTTTCATCTGAGTTACCAGACTTGCTGACATACACTTGCTCATAATATTTTTTTTTAATTTATTTAAAGAGAAAAAAAAGCCAAACACAAAAAAGGGTAGAAACAATACAGAATTTCAAAAAAAATAAACAGTAAGAAATCACTAGTTCATAAATTACATATGTCTTCTTAGATATAGTTGTTCCATTTACAAAATTAAAGCATACAAAGTGGACATTCAAACAGTGAGGCTGCAAACAATTCTGTTCACCAATCCAACAAAAACTTAGCAACATGGTTATCAATCCTACGCACTTAAACATACATACAGTTATATCCTTTAGAGCATTTTCTTTTCCTCCTTTTGCTTTTTATTTTTAAGTCTATTATCTGTTTAGTTATATCATGTTTCAGCTTGCTTAGTCCCTTACTGATCTGTTTTGTTGCTGTTATTTACTTTTTAATTACCTTATATAATTCTGTTGCTTTGTTTTTGAGTTTCTCCTCATCCATTCCCAATGGATCAGCTTTGGTGGAGTTGGGAGTTTTTGGAGTATTTTGTTACTTTATCTTTTTTTAAATTTTTAATTTAAAAAAATTTTTTTATTTTGAAGATAGTAAAATACAACAGAACAAGACAGAACAAAGCCAATTGAGACAGTGCAGTGAAATTGGTACAGGACTTCATAACAGGTTACCAGGATAACAGTAATAGGTACCATAGTATATCTCATTATCTTCATAATAGTTCTTTCAATCTGGTATAGCAAAATCAAAGGAAATACAGAACATTATAGAACTTATCAAAACACAGTATCAAATAGAGCAGTACAATTAATCAGAACAAAGCAAAACAATGATAACAATATTTGCCTTCAAAGAGATGGTAGAAGGAAATCTCCCTACTTGCTATATTGCATATGGTCAATCTCCCAAGAGCTGCTCAGACCTCGGGCTCCCATTTGCTAACGGGAGTGTGGTGGGGGGAGGGGGAGGCTCACAGCAGCTTACCAGGGCTGCGAGCTGGCTACTTGGTTTCCCAGCGCCCTAAGTTGCAACATGGCCAATATTCTCTCACAATACATTTTATGTATGGTTGATGGTATCCTCTTTTATTTTTAATTTTAGTAATTTGAACCTTTTCTTTATTAAACTAGCTAAGGGTTTCTCAATTTTATCTTTTTTCAAAGAACTGCTTCATTGACTTTCTGTATTTCTCTATTTCATTAGTTTTTGCTGTAATCTTTATTTCCATTCTTTTACTAGGTTTAGTTTGCTCTTTTATTAAGTTGAAAATGATTCAGTTATTCATTTGAGATCTATCTTCTCTCCTCCCTTTGTGGTACAGACATTTATTTTTCTAGAGCTATTTTGGATTCACAGTAAAATTGAGAGGGAGGAACAGAGATTTCTCACCCGCCCCTGGCTCCACGTGGCCTGCGTTCCCCTTGTTATGAACATGTGCGTCAGCACCACCCAGATGCCACGGTTTGGATGGTGGTGTTTGGGTCAGTGTGCAATGGCGCGCGTCCATCAGTACAGCATCACACAGTATTCTTATCAAAGCCCTGAGACATCCTTCCTGCTCTGCCTATTCATTCCTGCCCCTTCATGAGTTCCTAACCAATACTGGCCATTGTACTATCTTCCAAGTTTTTGTCTTTTCCAAAATGTGTTATAATTTATAATTGTTCACAGCCTTTTCAGATTGGCTTCTTCCACTTAGTGGAAGAAGTATACATTTATGGTTTTTCTGTGTCTCTTTAGCTCTGAACTGCTGTACATAAATTGTCTATGTACCATATGTAGTTTATCCTGTCACCTATTGAAGGACATTGTAGTTGCTTCCAAGTTTTGTTAATTGTGAATAAAACTGCTATGAGTATCTATCTGCAGGTTTTTTTGTGTGAGTGTAAATTTTCAGGTCCTTTGAGTAAATGCTAAGTGTAGTGCCCATGTAAAATAATATGTAAAAAATGTTTCATTTTATATGAAACTGCTTAGGGCCTGAGGATATAGCTCAGTGGTACTGTACCTGCCTGGCACAGAGGCACCGAGTTTGATTCCTGGTACAAAAAAGGAAGAAAACTACTTCAGCTATCTTCCAGGGTAGCTGTACCATTTGTGTTCACACCAGGAAAGAACGTTCCTTTTAATCCTCAGCCTAACCAGCATTTGGTGGTTGTGTTCTAGATTTTGGCCATTGTGGTTGATGTGCACTGGTATCCTGTCATTTTTAAAATTGTGCCTCCCTGACCTATGATGTGGAACATCTTTTCAAAGCTTCTTTGCCACTGTTATGTCATCCTTGGCAAAATGTTTCTAAAAGTCTTTGGTTTATTTTTCTAACTCAGTGATCAGTCTTATCGTTGAATTTGAGTTCTTTCTATGTTTTGATAACACTCTTTTTTGAGAGGCGTTTCTTGTAGATATTTTTTCTCAGTCTGTAGCTTGCCATCTCATTCTATTGATAATGTGTTTCACAGAACAGAAGTTTTAATTTGAATGAAGTCTAGGCTTTTATTTCTTTCATGGACTGTGTCTTTGGTTTTGTAGCAGAAACATAATTGCCCTGCGCAAGGTCATCTGGATTGTTTTTTTCCTATTTTAACATTTAAATTTTAAAGAAATACCGGAGATTGAACTTAGGTCCTTTGCACTTTTTTCTTTTTTGTACCAGCCATTTATTATTATTTTATTATTATTTATCTTAAAATTATTATTTATCTTAAAAGTGTCTAAATTGGCTAGGACCCTTACATACCTAGAACAAAGTGCATTTGACCATTATATTTAAATCTTTTTATTCATTGTGGAGTTAATCTGCTAATATTTTATTGGCAGTTTTTATATCTGTGAGCACTGTAGGTCTGTAGTTCTCTTTTCTTGTAGTGTCTTTGGTTTTGGGATTAGGATCACCCTGACTTCAAATAACACATTAGTAAATATTCTGTCTTCCGAAAGAGAATGAGTGTAATTTCTTTAAGTGTTTTTGCAGGACTCAGCAGCAAACTCTGTGGGTCCTGTGCCTTGTGCTTTGTAAGGTGATTATTGATCGCTTCCTTTTCTAGATACAGCCTATTCCGATCGTGTGTTTCTTTGTCAGTCTTAGAGGAGCGTGTCTCTCAGAGACTTGGTATGGTCCATCAGGATGATGAAAGGTATGGGCCAGAGCTGTTTGTGGTGTCCCTTTAGCGTCTGTAGAGAGCCCTGTTATCTTCGGAAATGTCCCCTATTTCATTTATGGTACTAGAGATTTACCTTTTCAAAGGGCAAACTTTTAGTTTTTTAAAAAAAATTTTCTCTGTTGGTTTCCTTTTGTCTGTTTCATTGATTTGTGCTTGTTTTTTAATGTTTTCAGGGTTCATGCATATTTATTTATCTATTTATTTTTACTTTAAAGATAGTAAAGTACAACAATACAGTACAGAACAATGCCAATCAAGATAATGGAATGAAATTGGTACAGAACATCAGAGCAAGATGCTGGGATAACAATAATAGGCACCATAGTATATCAGTATCTTCACAATAATTGTTCGTTTAATCAGGTATAGCAAAATCAAACCAAAAACAGAACATTATAAAACCAATCAAAACAGAATATTGAATAGACCAAAACAGTTAATCAGAACAAAGCAAAACAGTGAAAACAATATTGGCCTTCAAACCCCCCATATTTGCTATATTGCATACTGTCATCCTCCCAAGAGATGCTGGCCCCAGGTGAGCACAATCAACCAAACAATACAAGCATGTAGCTGCTTTATGTACCTTAGCTGCTGTCAACTCCGGCTGACCTTGAAACCACCCAGCTGCTAATGCGGATGTGTGACTCAGCCTGCTGGTAATCTCACAGGAGACACTGACTTCCTCTCCCCCTGGTGCACTCCTGGCTCCCTCGCGCTGCTTACTAGGAAAGCTGGCTCATTGCTTTCTTGGTCAGTCCCCCAAGTTCCAGCCTGTGCTTATTTCTTACACTTATGATTTAATTTGCTACACCTTTTCTAGTTTCCTAAGATTTGAATTTACATCTTTCTTCCTTTTTAATGTATTCATTCAGTGCCCTAAATTTCTTTCTAAGCAGTGTTCTCACTGTATCTCACAAATTTTCATAAATGTCATTTTTATTTAGGCCAAAATGTTAAGTTTCCCTTGAGAGTTGTACATATTTTTACCTATGTGCTGTTTAGAAGTTTGTTTAATCTCCATTATTTTTGGAGTTTTCTAGCTGTTTGTGGTACAGATTTTTGGGTTCCTTGTATTATGATTGAGGAGTAGGCATTGCATGATTTCTCTTTTAAAGTTATTTCTATTTGTTGCCCCATCTTTGTTATTGTCTTTCACATATTCTACCTTTTATAGGTTTTAGCTGTCATACCAGTTATATATTCTTCTTTGACTTTATAAATGGTGGACCTAGAGTTTGCAGTATTCTTTTACAACTATTCATGGCTATTTTCAGACAGCACTGTACTACTTCACAGTAGTGGAAGAACCCTTTCTTCTACCTCACACGAGGCAGGCATACTGCTGTCATTCATTTCACTTACAGATAAACATACCAAACAGACTCATGTTATATCCATAAGCACATATAAACAAATGATATGTATTTATCATTGACACTGTCATTGGGGTGGGTACACTGGGGATTTATCTTAGTTACTTTTCTCATTGCTGAGACCAAATACCCAACACTCAGAGTTAAAGGACAAAAGGTTTATTTAGCTCATAGTTTGTAGAGGTTTCTGTTCATAATTGGCTGAATGCAAGGCAGGGTGGCAGAGGGGCACTGCAGAGGAGAAACAGTTTGTGGTGGGCAGAAGGCAGCATACTAGTGAAGAAGCAAAGCAGCAAATGACAAGCAGCCATCCTCTTTTGGTCCCTTATATTCTATCCAGACTACCCATGCCCAGGACAGGTAGCACTCACAGCCATGGAAGGGCAACTTTAATCCTAGCATCTCACTATGAATCAATCCCAGCATCATCCTTGGTCCCAGCAGCACACAACGTAGATCGTGCCACCTCTGAAAAGCCCCTCTTATGACCACATGAGGCCTTAGGGGACATCCAGACACAAGCCATAACATTTCATCCCCAGCCCACCAAAAACTCATTCATACCACTTTATGCAAAAAAGCATTTAGTTTGTCTCCAAGAGTTGCCAAAATCCCAACAGTTTCAGTGCTGCTGAAAAGTCTAAGTGCAAAGTCTTCTCTGAAATTTAAGGCAAACTCTTAGCTGTGGGGCCCTATACAAATGCAAACAAAGTTAAACAGGTTAGCATACAATGGCACAAGATAAATATAAACATGTCAGCGTACAATGGCACAAGATAAACATTATCATTCCAAAAGGTACAAATAGAGAGATACAATGGAATGGGAACCAAGCAAGACCAAAATCCAGCAGTACAAACATTAAGCCCCGTAGTTCCATGTCCAGCATTCCCAACAGTCTGGCAAAATATGAACTCCAAAGGGCTTGGGTGGCTCCACCCCTAGGGCATTGTGGGTAGTTGTAGCTTCCCTGGTTTCTTGCTGGGGCAGGCTTTACTTCTTCTTTGAAGTTTTCCTCAGGTGACCTATGTTCCTGGTCTCTCCAAACTTTTGGGGTCTCTAATGCACCTACAGCTGAACACTTACTGCTTCACACACTGCCCTTTCAGGGGCACACTGTCTGGCCTACTACCAGGTCTTCTGAAATCTGGGTGGAAGCCTTGACTCCACAGCTCTTGTATTCTGTATGCACCTAAAACCAGCACCACGTGGTAACGCCAGTGTCTGCTGCCAGCTGGAGCAGTAGCCAGGCCTCCATCTCTCTTGGCCGCAGGGGTCTGGTGTCTATGAAGCAAATCCCAAGGAAGAACCTCCCTAGGCTGCAGCCAGTCTGGAACATGGTGCTCTGGGGCTCTCTTCTCAAAGCAAAGTCTTTGACTTTTACAGTTTTAAGGCTGCAAAGGGTGGGGTCCTGGTAGTTTAGGAAATCTCTGTTGCTGTTCCTTCTCAGCATCCAAGGTCTCCTCTGCTCTATCTTTGCAATCTACAACTTTATTGGAACTTCCCTTCTGGTCAAACTCAAAATATTTTAAATCATTCTGCTGGGTTCTTTGTTCTTGATTTTCAGCATAAATCTGGCTAAAAGCCCTCAACATGCCAATGCCTCAACATTAGGCTGTCTTGAAATTTCTTCTGTAAGGTTAGTCTGCGGCCCATAATCTTAGTGTCAGACAGATACTCTAGACATGAGCAAAATGCAGATATACTTTCTCCCAAAGCATAACACCCATGGTCTGGAGTCCAACAGCCTGTGCAGTCCTTCATAACAGAAACCTGCAGCAGTCTGGTCTTCTGAGCTCTGACCAGAATCTCCTGTGAAGTACAGTTTAAGGCATTCCAGGGCTGCTGCTTTACTGCATCTCTAGACCTTTCCTAACTCTTTCCAAAGGCCCCTGAACCACAAGGTCAGGTACAGTTACAGAAATGATCTCACTTCTCTGGTACCAAGTTCTGTCTTAGTTACTTTTCTCCTCGTTGAGACAAAATACCTGACACCCAGAGTTAAAGAAGGAAGGTTTATTTCGGCTCGCAGATTGTAGAGGTTTCAGTCTGTAATAAACTGGCTCTAAGGCAGAGTGGCATCAGAAAGAGTTTATGACAAAAGGCAACAGAAGCAGCAAGTGACAAGTGACCAGCATCACACATCCTAATCCAGCCACCCCTGAAAAACCCCACCATGACCACATGAGGCTTTGGGGGGACATCTAGATATAAGCCATAATGAATTGAAACCAGGGCTTTTACTCTAAGCTACAGCCCAGCCAATATTTTATTTTTTAATTTTAAAACAGGATCTTACTAAGTCACTACATTGCCCAGGCTGTGCTGGAACTTGAGTTCCTTCTGCCTCAGCCTCCCAGAGTGCTAGGATGACAGGCGTGCATCACCACACCTGGCTCACTTACCTATTAAATTAGGAACAAGGGAAAGTTTTTATGTTCCAGTCCATCACTCCATTTCTTCCTATTTTATGAACATCTGAGTTCCTTCCCTTTATTATTTTCCTTCTTTTCAAAGACCTTAACATTTCTTAAGTCTTCTGGCAACAAGTCCCAAATTGGGATGCATTTTTTCCTTTGGCTTCTTGGGGGAATTTTGTTAGTGGTAGTGGATCCTTTGGAAACGGTGTGCCCATGTGCAGGGTTGTTTTTATTTATCTTGCTTGATGTCTGCCCTTTGAGCTTCTTGGAGCTGTGGTTTGGTCACCTGAGAGTAACCTGGGGAGATTCCTGGTCGTCATTGGTTTGGGTGTTTTCTCTGCTGCATTTCCTCCTCCTTTTTATAAAATATTCCCTTGGTGAACACTGTACACCTTTGGGGCTGTCCCTCAGTCCTGGATGTTCTGTGCTGTCGTTTCAGTCTTTATTCTTTGCTAGTTTGGGAGTTTTCCATTTAAAAACACTCAGGCTCAGAGGTCCTTTGCTGGGCTGTGCCCAGTCTGCTGGTCAGCCCATTGGAGACATTCTTCCTCTGTTGCAGTGATTTCCACATCTGACTTTTCTTTGCATTTTCTTTTTTTGTTTTTGTACCAGGGATCAAACTTAAGACCTCGAGCTTGCCGGGCAGGCGCTTCCGCTGCTGAGCTAAATCCCCAGCCCTCTTTGTGGCTTTCTTGAGAATTTCCTTTTTCTGCTTCCCACACCTGTTGGGCTTTGCGATGAAAACGCGGGTCTGAGTTGCAGCTTGGCGCTGTGTCTAAAAGTTCTCCGTCACTGTCCTTGGTAGTAATGGCACTGGAAACCAGAGAAGTCTGCTTTCTCAAGGGGTTCGAGGTACTGACATCCGTCTGTACACTGTGTAGCGCCTCCCATGTGCTTTGCTTTCCTTTTGTTTTTTTGAGACAGGGTCATGCCGTGTAGTTCAGGGTCATGAACTCGTGGTGGTCTTTCTGCCTCAGCCTCCCAGGTGCTGGAATTATAGGGGTGTACTACTGCACCTTCTCATGGGTTTCAGTGTGTTGTGTTTCCAGTTCCTTTATCTCAACAGACTTTCCTGATCTGCCATGTGATTTGTTTGACCTTTTGATTACTCAGGAGTGAATCTCCCAGGTTTCCCTCTTACTGTTTTACAATTTGCTCCACAGGTGGGAGACCAAACCCTGTGTGGTGTCCACCATTGGCACTGGGGCTTGCTTTGTGCAGCCGTGCCCCGCCTTTGGGGGGTGCCCGTGTGCGTGTGTGGAGAATAGGAACTTTCCTCGCACTGCGTGTTCTTATGGACATTTGTTTGCTCTGGCTGGTTTACTGCATTTGCACATCTCACATCTTCCCTGTTTTTCTCCCTGGTTACTTGTGTATATTCCGAGATCTTTCAAGGAGGCCTGTGCATGACCCCGAGCCCTCTGACCCTCGCCCCACACTGAGGCACTGTCGGGACAGACCCCGCGTTCCCCCATTGTGGGGAGCCCTGGTGTGCGGCCTGTCATGTAGGCCTTCACTCACGCATCCTGTGCTCTGTTTCAGCTCCTGTCTCCCAGCGAGTCCCAGCCCAGACTGCAGGGGGCAGGCTTGCCACAGGTCACAGTGCCACAAGCCAAGGGAAATGTGTCCAGCAAGGACAAGCCCCAGACACCAGAGCCCCATGCTGAGGTGGTTTCGGATTTGAAGGGACAAGGTAAGAAAGATAAGGGAAGCCTTTCACGCCCTCTCCACATGGAGCGGCGCTGTGCGCTGCTGCCCCTGCACATCCTGGGAGGCTGTGTGTGCAGCCCGCCACCCAAGGAGCAGGGCAATGGGGCACCAGGAATGGCCCAAAGCCTGTTCACACTCCTGTCAGTGGGAACAAAGGTGGCCTGTCCCAGACAGACTGTGCCTTTCTCCACTTGGAGGTCATTGAGATTACTTTCTTCTTTTGCTTTTTTTTGGCACCGGGAATTGAACTCACATGTCCCCCGTGCCTGGCAGGCACTTGCGCTGCTGAGCTAAACTCTGGCCCAAGATTTCTTTCCTAAGCTGCTTTTCACTCCTTCACTGTGAGGATGAGCTGCCACGTAAAAGCCTGTGCTCTATTGCTGCAATTACAAAAGAAGCCCCTCTGGGTTCCCACGCACAGGCCAGCTCCTCCCCACCTCTTGGAAGCACCCTGGGAATCGAGTGGCACAGGTACTTTTTAATCACAGTGATGTCAGCGAGGTCCCAGCTAACCACGTTCTGTGCAGAGGAAACCAACAAGATCCAGGGCGTGAGTGAAGAGGAGGCCCGGAGAGCTGGGGGTGGGCTGCCCAGGAAGCCCGACCAAGGGCAGGCTGCAGAGGACATGGCCGTGGCTGGCAGAGGCCTCGAAGGAGCTGGAGAAATTGACCGCACCACACAGGTGCCGGCTGTCCGGTTGTTGAGCCCAGAAAACCAGGAGCCAGAAGAACCAGAGCGGGACCAGTTCGTTATCCATGAAGGGCAGGAGGAGCCGGCTGCTGCCAAGGAAGGTGGGTGTGGCTCTCTGCCATCCTGGCTGCCTTGTGGTCTGCCCTCTCTCCTTGATCCAGCCGGAGCAGCTGGAAGGGCAGTGCACACCCAGCCCTTGAGGTATCAGAGGCGGCACTCATGCCTCTGAGCTGCAGGGCACAGAGCACAGCTGTGGGGACCCCGAGGGCGCAGGATCCTGAGGGGAGTGCTCAGGGGCTGCCCTGCCCTCCCCTCCCCTCACAGCTGTCCCCGCCCTCCACCTGCTGCTGGGGGTGGGTACACCGGCCGGCCAGTGGAGGGGAGGAGAGACTGGGGAGGCGGGGTCACTGTGCACGTGAGCACTGAGGGAGCAGCGAGACACACGAGCCCCATCTTTTTTATGTTTCTTTCTTTTTTTCTTTTTAAAGAAAGAGTGGAAATAAGAGATCAACATAATATTCTGAAACATATTTCCAGGCCTTAAAGATGTAGAAATTTCCATCCCACCCGAGCCAAGAGCTTAGGGGCACATGACTGACACCTGTCCTGTGATGAGCAGGACACGCAGCTCAGGGGACACGTCCGTTCACAAAAGGATCCCAGTCTGGTTTCCGTCTCATTTCCACCTCGGTTTCTCCTCTGGAAGAAGACTCCTTACTGCTCACAGCGGAGGACTGGGGCTGCGCCTGGAGCACTGGTGCCCAGTGCTGGGTGGACCCGAAGGCTGCCCAGAGGAGCCAGGGTCCTTCGACCCCTGGGTGTCGTCTGCAGGGCCTGCCCTGACACAGGCCTGCAGCAGACTTGCCCGTCTTTCTCTTCCCACGCCTTTGTTTACTTTCCTGTATACAGGTGTAAAGCGTTTGTGCCCTGGGAATGGAGCTCAAGAATGCCTTTTGCCCGGACCTCCTTTTTTGGTTGCTCTTCCTCTGGGGGAGAAAGCAGCAGGGCCATTTCTCACACAGGACAGCTCTGTTCTCTCGCTCACAGTTGTGACTCCATTCTGAGGAATGTTTTCTTCGTCTCTGGCCTAGGTTGGGCCTTTTGGGCAGGAGATGTGGTCTTGCAGTGTTGCCCGGCTCATCCTTACTCCTGGTTCCATGTGATCTCCTGCTCAGCCTTCCCACAGCTGCCGGAATTACAGACAGGACCCACAGCTCCCTGTCCCTTTTGTGGGGTGGTGATTGCTAATAAGGCTTGAACCTGGGCCTCATGCATGCTGGGCAAACGCTGTACCCCTGAGCTGCTCCCAGTCCCCAGGGCCATGCTTTATATAGATTCAAATTCACACCCGGAGGACAAAGTCGGACTGCTGCAGGTCACCCCTAGCTCCTGGGCGCGGACGTCACTGTGGCACCAGGAGAGAAAGGATGCAGCTTACACTCTCATTTCACAGGCGGAAACCAGCAGAAGGCAGGCGAGGATGACAGCTACGACATGGATGGGAATGAGGCGGAGTCTGAGACAGACAAGCAGGCCGCCCTTGCTGGGAGTGACAGAAACTTAAATGGTACTGGCAGTGGTGGCGGGAGGGGGCTTTCCCTTGGTCCAATCAGCTAACAGTCATTTCAAGGAGAGTGTTTCGTTCAGCTTCTGAGAGTAAAAGTTGTGAGGTTAGGTGAGTGCTGAGTTTGCTTTCAGTGACATTTAGGGCTTTCCTAACAGAATGGCTGGCTCGCCCCTGGTGAAGCTAGCCTCCCTGCAGAAGCTCAGCCGGCATCTCTTTGAATAATGCTTCTTTTTTTGGGAGGGCTGAGGGCTGAACTCAGGCACTCTACTAGAGCCACATCCCCTTTTAATTGTTTTGAGTCTGTGTCTCGCTGTGTAGCCCAGTCTGGTCTTAAACTTTGATTCTCCTGCCTCAGCCTCCCAAGAGATAGGATTAGAGGCATGGTACGTGTCTGGCTTGATCCCCTCCTGAACTCAGATTATCTTCCGATATTATTCTTCTCTATACTTTTTCCCTATTTTCTATTTCTGCCTTTCTGAGATGGAGTCAGAGTACTTCCTCAAAACTAAAGTCTTCGTTTTGCATACCTTTCCTTCCAGACTGCCTGCCACAGTTGCTTTTTGCCACATAAGGTGATTACTGTCCCTGCAGCCTTCCTCGAACACCTTGTCTCCCTGTGTAGTTTCTAGCTGTGAGCCCCTAGTGTGCCCAGAAACTGCTGATGTGAGTACAGTTTAGTCCAGCAGCAGCAGCTTCCGCAGACGCACAGCCTCCTTAGAGGAAACGCTCATTTGCTGCGTGGATTCTGGTCCTGTGAATTCTCCCGAAGCTGCAGTGCCGGAGTGGCTGGGAGCTGTCCCGTCTTCACCCAGCTTCCCTGCTCACCCATCTATGTCCCAGGCTTCTGTGCTGTTACTGCAAGGTTGCAGCTTTCTGTGGCTGCTCCCTGCCCACTCCCCACCTTGGTGGGAGCCCACTTCAGGAAAGTGTGAGGGGAGAAGTGTAGCATCTTGAGGCTTCTGCAGAAATCCTCAGGGTCAAAGCTGGCTACAATGCTTAATGATTACCTGCAGGAGCTGATGACCTTCATTACTATTATGAGCAATGCATTAGTTTTAATAATTAATTTTACTAAATTTAACTTACCATTTTCAAACCGTTTAGATGTTTGGAGAAGGGCCGGGGATTTAGCTCAGTGGCATAAGCGCCTGCCTAGCAAGTGCAAGGTTGTGAGTTTGATCCCCGGTACCGATAAAAAAAAAAGAAAAATAGATGTTTGGAGAATAAAAGAAATTTCCATATACTCTTCATCTAGGTTCCTCAAATGTTACCACCTTAACTGTAGTACATTTCTGTATCACTGTAGTACATTTCTCCAGATAAATTCTCGAAACACAGCTGACACCCCGACTGTCCAGATTCGGGCCGCGCCCGCCTGGCGCCCCCTCTCTGGGACTGCCTGCTCTGTGTTGCAGCCCTCTCACATCCCTGAATCCCGAGCCATTCTGAGCTCGTCTCTCATCCTCCATCAGCTTGGTCACTTCTTTAGTGACCCTGTTGGGTTTGTGTGATTTGACAGTGTATTCTTGAGGATGTATCTTATACTTATCTAGGATGTCCGAGTTGCTTAGTTTCTAGAAATTAAAGTCCTCATGTGTACATGGACTACCTAAGCATTTCTTTTCGAAGCAAAGGGTACACAGTTGCAGGGAGGTTGAGCATCTTCTTTCTGCTCCTGGAGCACCACTAACTCCCTCAGTCACCACCCGTGCCATCTGGAAGCAGGTTCCATCATCTCCGCTCTGGGTTGGCCATCTTGTTCCATGGCCTAGTGGCCTGCTACCCCCGTGGTTTTGCAGTGAAGCCTCCATCTTTGTATAGTTCCCTTTGTTGTTTTTGATGTAGGGTCTTGCTCTGTAGTCTGGGCTGGCCTTGAGCTCACTACGTAGTTCAGGCCGGCCTTAGACTTGTGGCAGTCCTCCTGCCTCAACCTCCTGAGTGCTGGGATTACAGAGCTTTAAACAAAGTGAAGAGGTGGCAAGGAAAGGCAAAGGCTCTGTCAGCTTGTTTAAGATAGTTTTAAGGTGAGGAAATGTCATCAGCAACAGCTTCACCATTATTAAGATCTTATTTGCTTCAGGGAAGTAAGATGAAAAGGGCACTGACTCCAACTATGATAAGACACTAATAATTTAATTATAACAGTCAGTTAATTAAATCATTAACTTTTTACCATGCAGTAGTTACACTGGGTTCAGCTTTTATTTGCCACGTGTCTTTTACATTCTCTGTGTGAAGAGGCAGTGTATACACCTCCAGCATGCACTAGGACAGCGGATCGGCAGGCCTTTTATGTCCTGGTTTTAAACCATTACCGTATTCTTGGGTATCTGAGCTTTTGCTAAATTTGTGTTGCTATGGGCAATACAGTCCTTTTTATGATAGTTTGCAGAAACTTAGGAGAAATGGGACCTGCCTAGGCTGGTTTCTTTAAGTATTTAGTACTGGAATACTGTACAGCTTTTTTTTTTTCCTTTTTAGTTTTTAACGCTGAGAAGAGACACATCATAAATTTATTTGATCAGCGTGAAAGGCGGAATCATACACTCTGAATCAAAGTGGTATTGTGTACTTCGTGTCAGGACTGAACAGATCACTGCAAACCATTCATGAGTGACCGAGTACCCAAAGCTGTGAAATGTACGAAGTCAAATGTACACCTCAAGATGATTGTATGGGGTTAGTGTGTACTGCATGTATGAAAACTGGGACCGTCTAAGCAAACTGGGATTGTTTTTCGGGGCACTTTCTGTCTGTCTTAGGATGCCAGAGTTTGTCAAACCTTTTTGGTAATAGGTGTTTCATGAGACAGTCACCAATAGAGTTCTCCTTCCAGTATGGCAGCAGTGGAGCTTGTTTATTTTGGAATATGTGTTTTTAAGAAAGCCTGTAGGAGCCACCTGCCAGCAAGGAGGTGGGTTGTGCAGATCTCTGTGTGGCTAGGTCCTCCCCACAGGCTGCACCTGCTGGTGCCAGCCTGTTCTCTCTGTCCTGAGTGATGTTCCCGTGCACTCCTGGTTCTGACCACCCCGGCGTGGAACACTGTGGACAGATAGCAGCAGCAGCAGCAGTTTAAACAAACCTGAAATACTAAGCTGCTCAGGTCAGTTTTAAAAGAGTACTTTTGGGCTGGGGGATTTAGCTCAGCGGTACAAGGGCCTGCCTGGCAAGTGCATGGTCATGAGTTTGATCCCTGGTATCAAAAAACAAAAAAACAAAAGACTACTTGTGCACCCATGGAGCCTCGTAGTTCTTGTAACTGCAATTGGCACGTTTGTGGTCTGTCCTCATTTTGCTTACTTTTTGTGTGTGTGGGCAGAACAAAACCTAAGTAGATGAACATTACCAAGAGCAGCAATGACTGAACTAGACTTCTGACAGCAGGGGCTGACACAGCTGGCCCCAGCAGCTCCACAGCAGGACAGGCCTGTGCCTCCTGCTAGAGTGAAAGAACGAAGCTGCCTGAGCTAAAGGATCTATAGGGTTACAAAATGGGGGCGTCCCAACAAAGGCCAGAGAAATGTTTGTCCTTACACACTTAGCTCTGGTAAATGACTCGGGAAATTGGTTTAAAAATCAAAGATTGTGAATTTTGAAATGCTGGTTGAATCATAGCCGTGATAATGACAGTGAGGTTTGACTTGATTCTTCATATTGATGGTAAACAGGCTCTTGCCACTTGAGTCACACTGATGACCTTCAGGGAAGTAGGATTGTTTGGTTAGTGCCCTCTTTTCCAGAGTGGATAATGGGGCCCAGAAAGCCAGGAGCATCTAGCTGCAGGGTCCACACAGACAGGCAAGTGTGTGTTCATGTGACCAACTATCCAGTTTAAGACTTAGTTTGTCCACCCTGGAAAGGCAACTGAAGAAAGTATGAAAGTATCTAAGTAGGTTTTGTCCCAGTTCTTTCTCACTCTGCCTTTGTGTGCTCAGTCTTAGGGCTGACATGCTTTCTCAGTTGAAGTATTCACCTCATGTTTAATGTGCATAAAGTTGCTGAGAAATAAAGTACTGTTTGTTCAACTTTTAAAACTTGAACAGCTTTTAGTTACTTTCCCTTTATACCCTATGAGATTCCTAAAGAGTCACCATTGTGGATAAAAACTCTGGTTTGCCTTAGATCTTTTCTGGGATGAGAGGCTATCAGTATAAATAAAAGTTTTGGTAATAGGTGTTTCAGGAGACGGTCACAAATAGAGAAGCCACACATAGCCTTTAAGGAGGTGCTGGAGCCTTGGGGCGAGTTCGGGTGGAAACTTGAGCTTTTACTCACTTGTCTCTCAAAGATGGAGCAGGAAGACAGCAGTGGGACCTCCAGGGTAGTCATCCATGTCAGCCTCTGTCGGGAAGGAAACATTCACTCCCGTGTGTGTAGGGAGGGGCATCCAACTCAAGGCTGTGTACGCACCTTAAGTTTGCCACTACCGATCCGGACTATAGCAACCAGCACCCAGTGCTGTACTTTTACCTGTGTACTTGCTTTTCTGCATTCTTCATAAGATTATAGCTCTTGGGGGGAACAAAGTGTCTTCCTTTTTTTTTTTTTTTTCATATCTTAGGTGGTAGATGTTTTAAAATGTTGTAAAGAAGCAACTACAGGACAACTTGGTCATTGAACTCAATTTGTTCCAAATTCATGTTCAAAACATCGAAAAGTTCAGGAACTGAACATATTTTTCCTTAGTAACGGAAAACCAAATAATTGGTTCTGAGGCCCAAAATTACACTTGTAAATTCATTTTCCCAGGACTATAACACATTTCATAATGATTTATCATGGCTCTCAAGTTTTCCTTTCAACTTTACTGCTATCAGTAACTTTCTTTGGAGCCATAGTTACAGTATTTTATGCAAATAAAGCGCCAAAAAAATGGACACAGTGACAAATATCTTAACATATTAACAAAAGCACTGTTATGCCTTTGTCTGGCTGAAAGCGACAGTCCAGACGGAAGCATTACCCTTTTATGTCCATGGTGAGATAGGACACGACTCTGCTGTACAGATTCCCCCACCCCCCCACCCCCAAGTTGGATTTTCTTCAAACTTTGCTGTTCAAGTAGTGGAAAGTTCAGGCTTGGAGCTGACAGCTGGGGTTGTATCATGCTGTATTTTTCTGACTATAAATCTGCTGTAAGAAACAACACTTGAAAAGCTAGCTACCTAAGGGAAAACACGTGATTCTATCGGTAACATACACTAATCTGCCTTTTAGCGGATAACGAGTTAACAGCACGCGTTAAGACACACTTTGGAAAGAAAATACGGGTGTTCTTAATGAGACACCACTGCTCAGTAACGGTCACTGCAGCAGGTGATCCAATCAGACACTATAGCCAAGAAGCCACTGCAACTGCACTGACCCCTACAGGTGGCTTCCTTACTTCATTTTCTGCTTTGGAGGATATGTAACTTTAGGGTTCCCAGCTTGGCCCTGAGATGGAGGAGTAATTTCTCAGCTTCCTAACTTGCCTCAGGGCCTTTCTGGTTCCTTGAGAATGTCAGTGTTTTTGTGCTGTCATCTTTGCTGCTGCTTTTGATGGTTTCTCCTGTTGCTATTTGCTGTCATTCCTCTACTGTTTTCTGTGTTCTGCAGTTAGAAAGCACCAACCACTAACAGTGCTGTTTTCCTTCTCAGTGAGCACAAGCTTTATTTCTCCTTCCTAGTTCCAGTTTCTGCTGCACAGGCCATTAGCTCAGGCTGCCTGTGAGAGGGCCTGGTTAAGACAAGGAAGCAGGACATTTCGTTCATGGAAGGGCAGGGCTGGGAACACTTTATCCTACTGTCGTCTTTCACTGTGGTGGGCACAGTCAGGTCAGCTGCTTCAGAGTTATTTTCACGAAGAAGTCTGAACAGCATGCTTTCAAGATCGAAGTCAAGGAGCTGGGGATGCAGCGCAGTGGTCAGACATTTGCTTAGCATACACAGGTTGGATTCATATCAGCAAAACAAAGCAAAAAGGTGGCATATCAATTAAAATATTTAAAGCTCAGAAACCTTATCATAAAAACTGAAAAACTACTAATCTCAGGCCACGCTACAAAAGCCAGCTTAAGCCAGTGTACCTCATTCAAATAGTACTATTTCTTCAGAAAACAAACAGAGGTCCTGAAAACTTAGATAGCTGCCCCACAAACTCCTGAAGGAGGCACAGAGGACAGGGCTGGGTGGCTGACACCGAGCACTCACAGGAACGGGTGAGCTGGAGCAGTGTTCGAGTCAGTCAGAGGGGACTAACAGACCCCCACCTGAGTACATGTCGCAGATTAAAGTGAAGACAAAGGAAGGAACAAAAGACACCGTGTTTAAGACCAGACACTCCCTTCCTTTTCTGCATCCCAGCAGACAATGTTCACTCTTTAAAATGTGCCAAAGGTAACAAGAGATTTTTAAAAATCTGTTGGTCTCCTTTTATAGCTCAGAGAGCCCCCAAAATGCTTTTAAATGTATCACACCAAAAAAATCTCACAGGAGAATTTAACAAATCCCATGATTTGGAAAAACTTTTAGATAATTTTTAACTACAAAAAAAGAGAAACAACTTCAGTTCTTACTATGTTTCAAGTGGTACTGTCTCTCATATCCAGCAGTGCATGTTTTTGTCAAGAAATTTATTAGCCTTTACAAACACTGTTTTCACTCATTCATAAAAAATGATTTATGATTAAATCTGTAATAAAACCATATAATGTTCATCAAATCATTCAGTAAGACCAGTTTCATCCATGGAACATAATAAACCACTTTAAAACAGCAGTTTTCATTCATGTCATGTAAGGCTGTCAAACTAAAAGTATTCTTTACATGGGTTGTCATCCCAAAAATTCATTTCACTTCATGTTGTGTGGTAAGACTGACACATATATCCTCTAAGAGTGGAATCTGAAAGTAGATTCTGTCTCTCTGTGGTCATGTTTTCAGTCTCTCTCAAACAAGTTTCACAACAGGAAAATACTTGTGAATAGAGAAATCAAATTCAGGAGGAACCTGTAAAGAAAATCAGAAAATCAATTAATGTATCTACAAGTAATCATGCAATCAACAGAGTAAGTACTATTTTTAAAGTTGTTTTGTTTTGGTTTTAGAAACAAGGCAGCACAACAGATTTAAAAGTTAATTTGGCCAAGCGTGGCAGTACTGCCCATAATCCCAACACATGAGACGCTGAGGCAGGAGGATCACTATGAGCTTGAGGCCAGTCTAGATTACATAGTGAGCTGAAAACCTGCCTGGACTACATAGTGAGACCCCATCTCAAAAAACCAAGAACAAAACAAAAACCAAAAAGTCCAACAAAAGCAAAACAAACAAAATGATTGAATGAAAAGGAAAAGCCAGGAACTAACATGGAGGAAAAAAAGCAACTGACTTATTTCTGAGTTTATGAAGGTCATCAAAAAATACACTCACTGTCTGTTTCCCACCTCCCAGGGAATAGATAATAAAGATGGACTTAATTACAGAAAGAAGCTCAAGTTAAATTGGGCAACTGCAAATTTTTTAGTTTCCATAGACAATAAAATGAGACTCAAGTAAAGGAGGGCAGGACAGAAGCCAGCCAGACAACAGGAAAAAACCAAAAGGCTGGATATAAGGGGTGCCTCCCAGGCAGCCTCCTCCTCAAGGCACAAGGCAGGACTTGCCAGCTGAAACAATGTGACCAAGAAAAACCCACACACTCCCATCATTTGAGCCACTACACAAGGCTTTAATTATTGAGGGATTCAGCTTCTCAAAGTTAGATGACAGTTAAATACCTCAAAGTTCTCCTATTTGTTTTTACGCATTTTATTTTTCCTCCTAACTTGGGGCAGATAGAAATTTTAAGTCACAAAATACATGACTTGTGGCAAAATAGTGGTAAATGTTTAGCATTTTTGTGCAGTGTTTTAAACCTTTCCTACAACAATTACATATCTCATTGAAAAAATTTGGTAATTTCCCAACAGTATACTTACCTTCGATTCCTTTTTGTGTCCTCCCGCCAACAACTTCATAACCACAAAATTGGGTTTAGCGACCTTTAAAATTCTATTGATCTAGAACATGAACATTAAATTACCATAACAGAAAACACAGTCAAATTTTCTTTATATTACAGATACAGGTGGGAATGTGGCATAGAGGAAGTGCTGAATTTAATAAAGGCAAACTAAAATAATGAGCACTTTCTAACAAACAGAAAGGGCTCCTGTGTCTTGCTCTCTGGAAACAGAGGAGCTTTAGCTGCTGCATCCCGTGAAGGCAGTGGAGGGCGGTGCTCGGAGCACAGACACTGGAGTTAGACCGTGCGTTTGCAGACTGCAGCTTTGCCAATAACTAGCTGCAGACCCTCCCAAGTTCCCCAACCCTTCCACCCCTCAGTGTCTTCATGCGTGGAATGGAGACACTTTTCCTTGCCCCACAGAGCTCTGTTGTGAGGACTGCTGTACAGTGAAGCGCTGGTCAACCAGACACACGTGCAAGCACTTTGACAGTGGTCCAGGGGACCACCCCCCTAGTACTGCTTTGGTTTGTGAAGTGTGGTATGATGTTCACACAGCAACACCTTTGCCTACAATGCATTTCTCAACACAGTCTTGTCCTGAAGTGATGTGTGACTGCAATAAGTGCTGAAAACCATGCCTATGGGTATCTGTGTCCTTTGATTACCATGACTTTTGACTACCACTGATCTAAACTGTGTCCTTGGACACAGGAGTAGCAATGGAATGGAATGCTGGCTCTCGAGAGCAATCCAGGAAGTCCCTACTGCTGCTCTCTTTCTTACTGACCTCTTCAGAAACGCAAGTTCAGGATCAGCTGCTTCTCAACTCCAGGTAGACTCAGCTGCCTTAAGTAACAGCTCCATTTGTGTGTCTAATGGGCACCTCAAACTTACTCATCCAAATCTGCCTGGCCCCCTGCTCCTGCTCCACTGGCAGTCTTGTCTACATGAATTAGTCCATCCAGCTGCGTAAGCCAAAACCCCTCACATCCTCCTTGACTCCTCTCTTCTGCTAACATCCCACATCTGATCCACCAGTAGCCCAAAGGGTGGATCTTAAAACACAGAGAAAGCGTAATTACTGTGGATGCCCTCCACTGCTACACCCCTCACCTGAACCACTGCCATGGTCCACTCCAGGACTGACTCTCTGGACACCACCTCTTATCCTACTAGAGTCTATTTTCAGCACAGGGCCAGACTAATCCCTTACAATCTCCTCTGCTTAAACCCTCCTGCAGAGCACCTGCTCATTTTCCCATTCCAGTCATACCAGTTCTTTTCCTTCACAGCTTTCTTTGGGAAGATTTGCTTCTTTGCCTTCTAAGATTCTCTTAAAAGCCACTGTACTTAAAAATGACCATGGCTTGGGATGTAGCCACAGGCAGAACACTTGCATCCATGTGCAATACCACCACTAAAAATGTAGCATCTAGTTCCAACCTCAGTTTGATTTTTCTCATTTTCTTCTAATATATGGTATAATTTACTACTTTACTGCATGTAGTCCAGCATCCCCTCCTCATAAGGGTTAGGATTTTAGTCTTTATTTTTTGCTGGAGATGTAATAAATGCTCAATAATAAATGAAATACATAATTTATTATGGGCACCGCCTTTAAATTCATATTACCACTTCATTTAGAAGGTGGAATATGTGTTTTAAAAAAGTCTCACTTCTCTCTATAGGGCACCCAGCTCCCCTCCCAAGAAGCAAACACTTAATCATCATGTATCTTCCCACAGATACACTCTTTAAGAAAACACTAGCAGTTTTCTTGGTCCCTCTCTGACTGAAATGGTGGTACACTGAAACACTCTATGGTACCTTTTTAAACTCTGAAGTCCTGAAGAGAATCCCGCTATGGTACATAAAGCTCTTTCTCATCCTGAAAACGACAGCCTCCCACAGAAGGGCATAACACGATTCACCCAGCAGACCCCTACAGAGGAACGCTAACATTTGTCTCACTTTTGCCACTAGAAATCCTGCTGCAGTGATATATGTATTCACATTTTCCCTCACTTCTTGTATGTACACATGGATCTACAAGATATGGCCCAAGAAGCAGCACTGCTGAGCCTAAGCACCTGTGGTTTTTAATAATCTTGGCACACTACCCCTCCAGGGGAGTGTATCAAGACACACTCCCCAAAGTATGTGTTATGATTTTCAAGATTTAGATATCATGGGGCTGAGGATTTAGATCAGTGACATAAGCACCTGCCTGGCACGTGCCAGGTCATGAGTTCAATCCCCAGTACCAAAAAAAAGATTTAGGTATCTCAAAGTGGAAAATGTTCTCATGATAACTGGTCATATTATTTAACAAAACTAAATTGGTAAAACTACTGGCAAAAAAGATGACAGGCTCTGTGTACTAACACTATAAAGTTGATTATTATCGTTGGCTTTCATCTCATAGTAAGGTATCTGTTTTCTGCCCCCTAGAATTATAATGAGCCCAGTCTTACCTCATGGTCTGGGTTGGGGATATTTTCCAATATCATTTTTGCCTGCTGAAAGTGCTTACTAGCTGCCACATAGAGCTCTGGAGACTGAGGAGGTGGACTATATTTATTGAGGTCAGACATTTCCTGAAAAGAAGAAAGAACATTATTCAAAATATGTTTAATGTGAAAAAACTAAAATATTTTTAATTGTTATGGAAGTCTACACAATCAATTCATATAAAGATGGTGAAGCAAACATTCAGCCTATCTTCCTATTTTTCCCAATGTAATATTCAATTCTCAATACTTTCATACCACCTCATAATTGCATTAACTGTTAGCGCAGTTAGCATATCCATCAAAGCAAATAGTTCTCACACTACAGCCGCTACTTTTATCACCTGTCCCAGGCATTCTGACTACATATTTTAACATGATGACTGGGCACATAAGAAAGTGTGGGATTAAGGGTCACACAATGACCTCCGTGTGCAGGCTCACCTTGAACTGTAGGTAGTGCACTGGTGGTGGGGTCATCACACTGTTGAAGGGAGCAAACCTGTGCTCATATCGAACTTGTTCACTATCGAGCTCAAACTTGGGTTTGCGTACTTTGCCATCCATGTCAAATGCTACCATGGTCTAAAAAAAAAAAAAAAAAAAAAAGGAAATTAAGAAAAAAGGAGAAAAGCAACATAAAAACAGGACTGTCATCATTTTAATACAGAACAGAAAACAAAAACCCAGCTTTGTATGTATAGTTAAAAACATCTGATGGCTCAGTAATTAGAAACAAGAAAAACTCACTTGTTGGTATTCGTTTTTTCTTTTCTTTCTGTTTTTTTTTTTTGGTGCCTGGGATCAAACTCATGACCTCAAGCTTACCAGGGGTGAGCCTTTAGACCGCTAAGCTAAACCCCGGACTCATTTTTATTTTATGTGCTATGCTTTATGCAAAACAAAATTTCAAGCTCCAGCACTCAATGCTACAGAATAAGCACACTTTTCTTCCATGGTTCATGCTTTTACAATAGCTTTGAAACCTTCTGAGGAAGTGACCAGTATATTCAAACAGGTCTTGTTTTTCAAATATCCTTTGACTTTATATATCTTAATGTAAGCTGTCCAACTTCAGTTTGTCCTCAGCAGCTGCTGAAAATGCCTGCTTTTGCTTACATCATTGGAAGTGCAGCCCACACCCTTCCTCATAGATCTGTAAAACCATAAGGTCCTCCCTTCCATGAAACTTCCTGGTCACCAGTGAGAAACGGGCTCTTCTCTTATGTTTGTCCACATTTGGCAAATGCCTGTCTGGCATTTACCAGGCCTGTGTCAAACAAGGACCAATGGACACAGTGTTTGACACAGCAAAGGTTCAAAAGCTTGCTGCAAACACCTAGACTTGAAAAAAGGTAACCTTTAAGTATGTGGGAAGTAAAGATGAAATAACCTGGAAAGAATCATGAAAAGAGTTCATTTAAAATAAACTAAGTTTTCAACAACTTACTTTAAACATGCCAGCACACATGTTCTGATACGCTTGGCTCATTGTGATCTCCCGGCTCAATGGACGAACTGTAATTAAGAGAAAACCCTATTTACTCTTTCCCCACTGCTTCTTGAATTATCACAGGAGAAAAATTTTAAATCTTCCAGCTTGTTTACTAATTGTAAACTTTAGTTTTCCCCTACACGCTAAATTTTGTCTTCGGACCAAAATACAACTGAAAAAGCTAAACGACTGTGTTCTCAAAATAATACTCTAAAATTTAAATATGAAGTTTTAACTTTCTTGACTTCACCATATGAGACCCAAGCCATGAATACAGTTATTCACTGACCCATGGAAACCTATTTATCTTAAGGAAAAAGCACAATCTTAAGGAAAAGATTGTGGAGCAATATCTATACCATCCCTCCAGGAGTGGACACGCCTCTCCTCATGGCCTTCAGGAGCTCTCTGCAAGGCTCTAGGCCAAGGCGAGAGCCTGCTGAGACCTCCAGCTCTCACACGGCCTCCTGTTTTGTTCCCTAGCCTACCTTGTTTCATGTGGCTAATTCTTGATCTAAGATCCTCTAGTACACACAATAGCAAAGAAAGGAACCCAAAAGACTTCTATTAAAAACCTGAGATTCAGCTTATACCTTCTAATTTCTGAAGGGATGAAGGATGAAAACTAAAATAGAATGACTAATTCACCCATTACAACTCATAAGGAACTCTCTACTAATTTTTCTGTTGAAAGTAAAATACACTCTAGCATTATTTCTTAAGTTTAAGCACAGTCCACGGCACCTTTCTTTTTTTTCTTTGTTTTTTTACTGCTCCGGCCTTTCTGCTGCTCTTCCATTATCCTTTCTTCTGCCATCTGAGAGCCATCAGCACGACTCAATGTGGACATCAACCATGCATAAAGGAATTCAGAGAGATACCTTAAAGGATGTAAAATGTTAGTTAATAGAGCTAAGTAGCATAGCTCTATCAACATGTGTTAGTAATACTAGTATTTTCTTCAATTTAATTTCACATGGAAACCAGGGCATCCAGCCCACAAAACCCCCATCATCAGTCCCAATGAGTACATTTCATGAGGCTTCAAGCACTTAAAAAGATTATCCAATCTGATACTAGATTAGACCTTATAAGAAATGATGTTTTTAAAGTAGTTACCTTTCCCTTTCTACATTTTACAACTTTTCAAGACTTGATAGCTGCCTGTTAATTGCAGTGTAAGTAAAATATATGTAAGTACAGTAAATAAATTCAGCAAATGACAAAAGAACAGCATTCTACAAAACCATTCTAAAAAATTAAGAACATTCAAGGCTTGTAATTTAGTTGTTTATTCAATAAATAAAATGTTAAGGAATATTCTATCAGGTATTTAACTTTTTTAGATATTTAAACTAATCAACATACTCCACCAAGTCAGAAAAGTAATTCAAATCTAAGATACCAATATATATCTCATAATAAGCAATAAAATTAAGGACCACTAATAAAAATAAAAGATCTGTAAGAGGTTTTATGATTAAGTTTGAACATATAATGTGCCTAATTCCCAATTTCCAGAAAGGTATAAAACAGGTTATAATATTAGAATACATTATAAAACAGTATTTTATTTTTTTTTGTACCGGGGATTGAACTCACAACACCGAACTTGCCAAGCAGGCGCTTAAGCCACTGAGCTAAACCCTCAGCCCATAAAACATTATTTTAAAGCAAAACAAAAACTATTCAAAAACCATGTAGTACTTAGACTGAACTGATGCCAAGCAAAGCACTATGATTCCTTGCAGGTAAGGCAAAATGGGAAATGTAAATAACTTCTGAATTTAGGAAAACTTTTATTATAATATTCTTTCACAAGCTACAAATGAACTTTTCCCCCACCACACTCTGAAATTTGAGGCTCTATAACCTGCATCTTAACTTGAGGAAAGATTTCTATTAGGAAACAACAAATGCCTTCTGTCTTTAGATCGTCTAACTTCAGCACAAATGCATGAAACATTAGCTGACAGGATTCGGCTCTCTCCTCTCAAACACCAGGCAATGCAATCAGCTTTGATCAAGTATTTTATTAATGTGGAGACACACTGCTCTCTAAGGAGAGTTAGAATGCTAATAATTTCTATCACTGGTTCTCAAATGTCATTTCTGGGCCAGTGGCAGTATCCCCTGGCAACTCATTAGAGAAGGTAATGGCTGGGTCCCACCCTCGATGTCCTGACCCAGGGATTGTTGGGACTGAGCCCAGCAAGTGATTATGATGCATGTTAATGGTTAAGGACCATATACATAAAAAATAAAAGATTTAGGAGCCAGGACATAGCTCAGAGGCACAGCGCCTGCCTGGCAAGTGCAAGGTGCTGAGTTCAATTTCAAGTCCCAAAAACAAACAAACAAACAAACAAAAAGATTATTTTGGGAAAACACAGGTGTCCATTTTATAATTTTAAAACCAAAAAACAATTCAGAATATTTAAGGCCACACGAGTATTTATAAGGAAGAATTAAAAGTTTCTTTTATTAATAAGAAATGAAACTGCTTATGTATGCAGACATATCTGTAATAAAGTACCTATCATTCATTTGCTGAATTAAGATCCTAATTCTTTGAACAAAGCAATGTATGAAAATTTTACTAAGAAGTGGAGAGAAAAAGCTTGCAATTAGCTGCTTCAAGTGACAGAGAATTCTAACATGTTTGCCTATTAAAGAAACCAACAAAAATACATACTAAAGAATAATAACAAAATGTTATATATCCATCATCTAGTAACAGCCATTTGGTATTTATAAGTGCTGAAAAAACATAACATAAATCTCTATTACAACAGTTACTGCTCAAATACAAATCTTCTTAAGAGTTATCTGTTAAAAGCTCATGCTGTTCTGCTCATCATAAAAATGTTGACACAGAGTTACTTTTTTCTTCTGAGTAACAACTCCAGAGAATACATACTTCAAATTAAATTTAAATGGAAAACTATATTAAAGTCTAATATACCAAATTTAGGTGTTTGTGATGGGGGACCAGGTCATCACTAGTTTAAATTACTTTCACACCTTGCCTATTTTAAGGAAGATTCAAGATAGCTTAATTCATTAATGCTTACTTTTCTTACATTATTGGGACAGATTTTCCATGCCCAGGACATCCTCCAACACCCTGCTCCTAGGTTTTTCTATTTTGTTCACTGACACAAGGGCCAAACCATTCTGCTTAAGGGCATCTTTCACTGATTCCCAAAGTACTGAAGCAAAGCCTCGGGGCCACAGTGTAAACAGTTCTGCTCTCAGTGGTTATTCTGGCTGTGACCTCTTCTGAAAAGGAAGCTCTGGTTCCAATCTGAACTTCCAGTCTGTCATGAACATACAGCTACTCCCTAGTCCGCAGAAGTCAGAGCACAACATGTTTTCAATCTTGTTTTCTGTGCTGCCCAGGCTGGCCTAGAATTTATAAGCCTCCTCACCTCAGTCTTTCAAGTAGCTTGAATTACAAATTTGCACCATCACGCCCAGCTCATAAAATGTGTTAGTTTCTCTGCATAGAACCACATAAGAGATCTCCAATTAATCCTTATTTTTGGAGAAATTTTTAGATAGATATTCACATGGCTGAGAAAATGTGCACAGTGTTATGAAAGTAAAGATGTTCAGGTTGACTTAGATTTAATTTTCAACAGTTATTTTCCCAATTGTCCCACAACTAAAGCACTAAATGAAAAAGTACCCTTAAATAGTTTATTCTACAGATGCTCTCTCAGATCTGATCCATTTCATGGGCCACCAAATGTAATTAAAATTGTTCTCTTACCAGTATATGTAGTAGTACTCATGCATGCTGTAGAGTTCCAACTCAAAGCCACTTAGAAGATACTGTATCATGATTCGAAGGTTATGATAAAGGACCCATGTCCCCAAACAGGCCAAATGCTGCCTTTGGGGTTCTTGTTTCAACAGCATAGTGTGAAGCGCTGCATCGACCTTCTCTGCCTATCAAAATAAAACAGAACACTGACTTCCTTTTAAGTAATGGAAAATGTTAAAATATGAACAGAGAAACTGGTTGTGCTGGGATTACAGGTGCTGGGATCACACTGAGAGGCTGAGGGAAGATCACAATTTCAAGTCCTGCCAGGGCAACTGTGCAACTTAAGGAAACTCTGTCTCTAAACAAACAACAGAGAAGGGCTGGGATGAGGCTCCATCCCACTACCATGGCCAAGGGCGGAAGATTCAAATCTCACCACTAAAGGAATCACACTTTCAAATGTATTTTATTAGGTTTGCATACAAAGTTAGCAATAGTTAAAGACTGTCTACATACTCCTTATAGTAAAAAAGACATTATAAATAAAAATATATAATCAATTGAAAATCTTTAGTTATATTATCACTTAATATTGCAGGTGTCACACCATAAATTAACCTTAAAATGAATATATTTTTATTATAATGTAAACTTGCTTTATAATTCTAAATATGTGTCATGTTTTATTCTGATTATCAAAGAATTACTTAACATTTATCAGCTTGATTATTCTTCTATTTTTCTCACAAATTTTCCTTTGGTATGTGAAACCATTAAATTTTAAGTGAAAAGAAAATATCATATCATAATGAAAAATTAAATATTCAAAATACTGTTATAAAGAATTGTTTTTAAAAATCTAGACAAAGTGTGCATATTATTTAATTTTAGAAAAAAAGAACTTGGCTCTTACCTCATCTTGCAAGGTGGCAAACTCCTCCAGAATATGCCCAAGCTTATCTCTCTGCCGCGCTCTGTTATGTCCATGGATCTGAATAAGACTACAGAATGGCTGGAATACACATACAATTTGTTCACCATCAGTATGAAAATTTCCTTAAAGAACAACATTCCAAATTCTCAAAATCTGGCTTAATGAAAAGTGTTAGATCCCTACCCCGTGTAAGAGACAGCACAATCATCATGGCAACAGTTCAAAACTGCCCTGATAATGAATACCTCCTTCCCACAAGCCCCTATAGCTTCTCCCTCTCAAAAGTTTGTGCCAAAGCTCAGGTAAGTAAAGGTTTACCCAAGCCCCTGCACTCTCACAAAATAATCAGCTCACATCAAGCCCCAGAGCCCTATCCCCATCAGTAGACTATCAGGCAAAACCTGCACTTTGTAGAGAGCCACCACAGCCTTCTCTGTGGTGACTCCCTCCGTGTGCCTCCCTCATTAAACTCTTTTCCTATGTAGTTGTCACCAGATGTCTAGATTGAGTACAAACTTTCCACTCAATCAAAAAGATGCTGTGTATGTAAGAATCATGCCTATGTAGTTTTGTTTTTTTTAAGGCAAGTGTTTATTTCTTAGAAACTCAACACCAGCATTTATTAGTAACAAGAAGAAAGTGTCAGGCTGGCGATTTAGCTCAATGGCACAATGTCTGCTTGGCAAGTATAAGGTCCTGAGTTTGATTTCTGTACCAAAAAAACTTTTTTTTAAAAAGTGGCAATCTGTCAAACTTGTTTTCATACTGCAAATGTATCTTCCTTCAATCTTTAGTTATCTTCCTGTAACTTCAAAAGGACAACTTTTCTGTTTAGGCTAAGAGCTAACATTGAAGGCTGTTGTTTCTGTGCCATTTTAAATATTCCAGAATGGAAGAACAATGGAAGTATAAGCCCAGCCCAGCTAGAAGTAATTACTATAATTAAAACTTAATAAAGAAAAGAAAGAATAAATCAAGCCTTCTAATTTTCTTCTGGTCACTATACTTTCTTACATGTATTCAGTAAACAGCCTTAGGCCTCGAAGAGCTGCTTGCCTGAGTTCCCTACGGTAAATGCTTATATAATTAAGAATGGTATAATTTTCATAGATTCTGATTATTAAAGTAGTAGTAAAATAAGCATCTAGGAATGTTATATTCTTTATAAGGTCAACAAAAGTAAATTCTCATGTTCATTTACCAAAAAAAAAAAAAAAAAAAAAAAAAAAAAAAAAAAAAAAAAAAAAAAAAAAAAATCAAAACAAACCAAAAAACCAAACCGCCAAGGAAACAAGTGCTGCTTTCCCAGGTAAATCACCCCACCCTGCCACACCCAGCCCCAAGTCATTCAAGGGCACCTCGGTGTCTAATAATTTGCCAGGAAGGCTGCAGGGCACAAAGCCATCCACCAAAGTGCTTTGAGACACAAGTTTTTTATTTCTTCTACGTGAATAGTTGATGAAAACTCATATTACACCCCATAATTTTTCAGAGTATCTATCACAACATTCCAAATTATAGTTCTTACCCGAACACAGTGAGTAACAAAGGCATCAACACAGTCCTTAGCTTGATGATTATTATATAGGCAGCACCTGCAAGACAACAGTCACTTCATTAAAGCTTAAGTACTAGGTCTAGACAAAAGAAGCAAGAGATTACTGCAGATGCTATTAGAAGAGAAGGTGGGAAAGGGAGAAAAAGGAACAAACACATCAATAAATTGAAGAATGACAGTATCAGCATTAAGAAATATTTCACTACTGCTGTGCTGTAACCATCTGGTGAGTGGGTGGTTATTTCCATTCCATCAGTTCTATACTTGGGACGGTCTAATAAGACCACACAAGCAAAAGGAAATTCTGAAGCCCTCTCCTTCCAGTGTCATGTATTTTTACACAATGGATAACCTCATGGATGGTGCTCCTAAGAATAACTGCAAGGAAAATAATACAGAGACTCCTTTCAAGAATGTATCCCACTGGCTATCCTATTCCAAGAACACCCCTCTCACACTGCATCTTCTGTCCCTACAAACTGGTCTCCTTGCAGTGTTCTTTACTTAAGTCAACAGTATTCTCCTACCTACCCCCTTACCAGCGCTAAGGATCAAAGCCACAGATGGCTTCTTGCATACTAGCCAAGCGATCCACCACTCTAATCTATAGTCCCATCCCTTTTATGTCACAACAGGGATCCCTCCTAGTTGTCCAGGCTGCCCTCAAATTTTGGTATATGATTGTTTTGCCTCCGCCTTGCAAATGAGATCACAGACATGTACCACTTCTTGACTTCCTGAGCACTCTTAAAGACCTGCTTCCTGCTCTGGGGGAGTGCAGAGGCCACATATAGTAGACAGGAAGTTTACTGTTAATTTTTTTTTTTTTAATATGTGGAAATCACAAGGTTTTGTTTTTTGCTTTGTGAAACAAGGTCTCACTATGCAGTTCAGGCTGGCCTTGAGTTCACTATGTAGTCTAAACTGGCCTCAAACTTATGGTAATCCCCTCCTGTCTCTGCCTCTTGAGTGATGGGATTACAGGTGTGCAGGACCTGGTCCGGCTCTAGGATTTTTTTAAAAAACTGAGGAGACTTCCTCCTGGGGCCTCAAGAGAGCTGAAAACTTGCTACTCAAAGTACTCATCACTTTGGCAAGAACCACCAAGATAAACAGAGCTAGTCATGGAATGGCAAACAAACAGTACACACAGCAAGCTAGAACAAAGAAAAGCAGAAACCCTGCTTGAAGAGTTATTATCTATTAACATCAAAGTAAAACATCAAAGTAAAACAGACTAAAATACACCACGTTTTAAAAAAACTTTCTGGATCTAAAAATAATTATTTTTGAACTTTAAAAATTCAGAGATCAAAGATGTTCACTTTAAGTTTCAAGAAAAATAATATCACAACACAACAAAAAAGAGATGACTGTTGTGAGCTCCACAAGGGCTCTAGAAAATCTAGAATATCAAATGTTCTAAAACAAGGCGAAACAAACATGGAAGTGAGACAATAGTTAAATTAGTAATACAATGATATGATGTGAAGAGTTGATACCTTACTGAGGGCCAAAATGGTCATATAATTAACCACTCAAATAAATACTGAACAGCAGACTCCCTATACATGATTTACCATAACTGAATAAATCAGAAATAAGCAACAAAAAATTACCCTTGTATCTTTACTTGAAATTTTAACAAATGAACTTTGGATTGAAAAAAGGAGGAGGGAAAAAGAGGAAAAAAAAAGGGAAAGGAAAAGAAACGAAGGAAAGGCAGGAAAAGAGTGGATTACAATATCCAGAGAAAGCAATATAAAAGATCCTTTTCTATTAAGTCTAAACACAAAGCTTAACTAGCAAAAAATGAAAACCCTTAAATATGTCAATATTAAAAAAAGCTTTTAAAAAAAGATGTAAAAAATAACAATAGCTGGGCATGGTGGTGCACATCTATAATCCCAGCACTTGGGCAGCCGAGGCAGGAGGACATCCATGAGTCTGTGGTGAGTGTGGGCTAAATAATGAGCTCAAGGCTAGTCTGAACTACATGGCGGGACCCTTCCTCAAAAAAATAAAAAACCAACTCAACAAAAAGCCAGCCTTTTAAAAAAGATCTTAGTTACCCCCTTCCCCTACTGAATCTTACTACTTTCTATTAATTTGACCTCAAATCTTTCTCGTATCTGTCATCCTTACAGTCCCAGAGTTTAATCATTTATCATCTCTCACCTATATAAACAAATCAACCTATCTACTTTATTTGCAATGTCACTCCTTCCCATGACCCATTTCTTCCTATTAAAAACTGATCATACAATTTTCTACTAACATTTTGAATAGTTCTGTTTAACAACCAACCAAACATCAAACCATACCAAAGCATTCAAGACTTACCTGAGTTTCATCCTAAACTGACCTTCCTATTCACTTTGCACTTTTTCTGTGACACACAATGTTCAAGCAACCATACACACCAGTGAGAGTGCTTGGCTACTGTGAAGTAACAGCCATAAGAAGCTACCTAGGTTCATGGAATTTATATTCTAATTACAGGAATGGGGAAAGGGGGAAAAGAAAAGTAAAAACATAAATACATTATATGATATGTAAAAAAGAAACGCTGTTACAGAAAAGAGAAACAGAGTGAAAGTGGAGATCAAAATCTTCAAATAGCGTGGCCAGGGTAGCTCTCCGAAGCAACACTAAACAGACTTGAAGGTGGCAGGGGCATCATCCTTTGGGATTTCTGGGGAAATTGTTCCCTTGTCTGCTATCCTTATCCTTTGTAAAGACCCCAGGGCAAGAGAGCAAGCCTCTGAGGGTCCCAGAATAGTAAGGAGGCAAAGGAGGAGAGGGTGACAGCAGCAAAGCAGAGGCAGGAAGGCAGAGAGTGAGTGGGGCAGAGATTTAGACCTAAGCTACCCAAACCTTCTGGGCTTGGGCCTATGGATCACAGCTGTTACTATGAAACGGGGAATGAAATGGGGACTGGAACGGCCACTGTAACAGCTTCTGCAAACCACGCTTTCCAGACTCTTTATGACAACACAATCTTTGGGCAGTGACTACCACAGGACAGGGTAAAGATCAATGATTTGCAGTTTTAATTTTTATCAAATCACTGAGAAAAGACCTTACTTTTTATAATTATCCTCTAAACCGCATAACACAGTGCTTTGCAAAGTAAAGGTCCAAAACAAAGTATTGAATTTGTAATAACCTAGTCAACATTATAAAAATCTTAGTTTAATTCTAAACCATATGTGGCAGAGATATATTAATTTTAACATAATTATGTTATTTTTAATGCTGAGACTTTACCCTAAACAATTTTTATACTTTGGCTATGCAGAAGGGAGTGCAGAGAAGATTGTGCTTTTTTTTTTTTTTTTTTTTTTTAAACAAAAACATACAATTTGTTGAGAATACAGCTCAGTGGCCTAAGTGCCTGCCTGGCAAGTACAGGGTCCTGAGTTTGATTCCCCCCA